>OY728165.1:1645016555-1645133410 GCA_963277665.1 Viscum album
GCATGGATAATGGTGGCAGAATAAATTTCAATCCAAAGCATTCCCCATCCTCTTTGAAGCGAGAAACCAACTGCATGGATGGCCCCCAGCATTTCAGATTCCAAAGATAAAGAAAGACCACACCCACCATAGAAGCAACCGTGAAACTGGATAGCTGAGTCTCTAAAGATACCTCCACAATTGGCAAGGCCAGGGTTTCCCTTTGAGGCACCATCAATGTTCACTTTGATCCATACTAGCATCAGTGATTTCCAGAAAACTTCAAAGGAACGTCTAGGATGTGGAAACATTCCTGGAACCCGGATATGTCGAAGGATCTCAAAGTCACCAATAGAGTTGCTGCAACAGTCTTTTTGAATCGACTTATCTTCATTGATCGCAATGAGAATTGTATTTTTTCCTACATTGAGACTAAATGAGTGGTTATTATGAATAATATCGTTTCTGACGTACCAAGTATCATGCAGGAGTTCCACCACTGTCGTAAGAAATATATTTTTAACTTGTTGAGAGGCTTCATGTCTAGTAAATTTTTTCAAAAACAAACAAATCGAGTCAGATAAGGACCAACTGTAATTAAATTTGTCAAAAATATAATTCCATAAAGTAGAGGCTGTAGCACAAGATAAGAAGAGATGATCAGAATCCTCCCTGTGTTGATTACACAATTTTAATTTAGAGAAGAGTTGAATGCCAAAAGTTTATAGGCCAGTTTTAGTGGGCAATCTATTATGTGCAATATGCCAAATAAGAGTAAACCTTGAGGGTTTGATCCAATGCTTGTTAAACGTACTCACCCATTGATTACTAGATTCATTTCCAGTGAAATTATGCTTGTAGAAATGTTTTGAATCAGGAATACCATTAGTAGCAGGTTCCCAAATAGGGAAATCGCCCGAAGTAGAAAAAGGAGAATTATCAATGATCTGCATAATGTTGTCAGGGAGATCATGCCTATGCGATTATAAAACATGCTTGATAGTATGAATAGTATCTTCAATAGTATTATTATGAGGTAACAAAGATATTAAAGGGTTACCAATACTATTGTCACACCAAAAATTAATACAGGATTCATCACTAACCATCCATCTAGAGTTTTCCATAATCTTATGATAAGATTCCCTAATGGATGGCCAGATCGAGGAGTTAATGAAATTAAAATTCCCTTTCAAAAGTTTATTAAAGAATCTATGATTTAAAAATTCAGAAGCTTTAGAAGTATAATTTATGAGAAGACAAATGAGTCTAGATTTAAGGGCATTATTAAAAAAATTTAAATTTTTGATACCAATTCCTCCTTTATCAAGAGGTTTACAACAGGTCTTCCAAGGGATGGTGACAAGATTCTTTTCAAAAATACTTCCTGTCCAAATGAAAATTTTAATATAGATATTAATTTTCTTGAAGGTACCTATAGTCCATTTATAAATCATGAGAGTATAGACCATTTTAGAGACAATGGTCGATTTAACAAGGCATATTATACTGGCCATGGAGAGGGATTTCCCCTTCCAAGTAGAGAGTTGATTTATAATTTGATTAATAGTATTAGAAAAGTAGCAAGATTTAGGTCTCCCCCAAAATATCGGGATGCCCAAGTAAGTGAAAGGAAAAGGACCTTCTTTAATTCCAAGATTATTGGTAATGATAGTTTTTCTTCTAGCAGGGAAGTTTTTTCCAAAGAAAATGTGAGATTTATTCCAGGAAATGGCTTGACCTGAAATTTCCTCATATTGAGAAATATCTTGTTTAAGAACTTGAATGTTTCTGTGATCCCCTTTGAGAAACAAGATGATATCATCTGCATATAGAAGGTGAGTGGGAAAGTTTAGGTTTCTGGTAGCTTGTATGGTCATAAGCTTATTTTTATCAACCAGATTATTGAGGAGTCTGCATAAGTAATCTTTAGCAATAACAAAAAGAATATCCAAAAGAGGGTCTCCCTACCTAACACCTTTAGAAAATTTGAAAAAAACCTCGTGGAGTGCTATTGATCAAAATGGAGATAAGATCCGAGTGAAATAATGTTTTAATTCTTCTGATAAAAGTCTCATGAAAACCAAAGTTTTTTAAGACTTTGAAAATGAAAGCCCAATCAATGGTATCAAAAGATTTTCTAATATCAAGTTTTATGGAATCACTACCCCTCTTGTGTTTTTATTTAGGCAATTAGCACATTCAAAGGCAAGAAAAATGCAATATTGAATAGACATTCCTTTAATGAAACCAAACTGATTCCATGAGATGATTTTATTACATATAGGGACAAGTCTATTAGCAATAATTTTAGAAATGATCTTGTAAAGAGTGTTAATTAGAGCAATAGGTCTAAATTGATGTATCTCTGAAGCATTTTCAACCTTAGGTATTAAAATAATGAATTTATCATTAATTCCATGAAGAAGAGATCCATGGGTAAAAAAGGATCTCACAAGATTACAAACATCATAATGTAAGACATTATAATGTTTTTGGTAGAAACCATTATTGAAGCCGTCTAGTCTAGGCGCACTGTCCAGTTTTAGACTAAAGAGCATGTATCTAATTTCATACTCAATACTTAAGAGAGACTCATTATCTTTTTCATCCACCATTAAACATATAATGTTCGATCTAAGGTCAATATTCTTCTCAGAACCATTAAAAGATGTTGTAAAAGTAGAGATAACATGTTCCGAGATGGCCTTTTTAGTGTCAATGATCGAATCATTGTGTATAAGTTTAATAAGAGGACGATTGGATTTACTGATTCTTTGTAGGGAGTTAATAAAATTTAGTATTTCGATCTCCATCAGTAATCCATTTTTTCAAAACATTTTCTCTCAAATATTATCCTTAAAGGTGAGTAAATATTTGAGTTTTAAAGAAATATTAGCCTCCGATTGAGGGTCCATATTAAAGCGTGAGTTTGTACTATGTGTTTGGATTTGTATAATCTCTTTTTCAGGAGTGGAAATGTCTAAATCTATTTGAGAGCTTCTGGTTTTAATCCAGCCTTTGAGTTCATGCTTCAAGGTTTTTATCTTGAACATACAGGCAAAGGAATCATGATGATGTTTCATAGAATTCCAAGTGTTTTTAATAAAAGTTACACAGTCAGGATCCAAAGACCAAGCATTGCTAAATTTAAAAGGAAGGGTAAGTTTACGTTCATTAATGAAGGAGCTAAATAAAATAGGATGATGATCGGAGTTAAGTATAGGTTGAGTTATACGAGAGACATTATCCCAAATGTCAAGCGCTTTCATGTTAACAAACACCCTATCAAGTTTACTGGAAACTGGTTTTTCTATAATGTCTTCTGTACCAAGTATATTTAGCACCAGTAAGGGTAACTTAAAAAATATTACAATCCTCAATAGAAGATCTGAATTCTCTTATGGATATGGAGAGATTTGAGGGGCCAATTGTTTCACAAGAGTTAAGAATGACATTGAAATCTCCCATAAGAACCCAAGGGGTTCTGAATGGAGTTGGCCATGTCAGATAGATCTTGCCAAAGAGTCCTTATTTTTTGATATCTATTATTGGAATAAACCATCGTACAATAATTATGCCGACCATTCCATGAGAAATCACATGTAAATTTTTGTTCAATATTTTTAAAAATGATAATGTTTTGTAGAGAATTGTGATAAAAAATACACATAGAATCAGTCTGAGGGCCATTCTTACAGGAACCTAAGAAGTTGTAATTTAGAGAGCCAAGCCTCATGAAGTTCATATTGAAGTTAACTTTAGGTTCAAAGATAGAAAACATTATGAGTGTTTAAAAACCTCCTAAGAGTTGTAGAGGTATCATTATTAGCTATGCCTTGATAGTTTTCAAAAGAGAAAATTCATTTCTACTTATGTTTTAGGTTAGAACCCATTTTTTTTGGATTTCCCAGAACCTTTCTTCCTTTGATATATCCTAACATTTCGAGATGAAGTATGTTTTGTTTTATTCTCATTTTTTTAACATTAGAGTTTGGAGAAACAACATTAATCATAGCAGAATCTGTTGTAGTAACAGAGACAGATGTGTTTATAGGGGGAGATGGCAGGGCAGTGCTGCCCTGGGGATTATCCATCTCAAATCCTTGAACTGGGGGATGTTCATTTGAGGATTGAATAGTATTCTTAATCATGACAGAGGGAGAATCCTTAGTAGATACATCACTAGTCAAAGCATTATCCTACAAGGGGAAAATAGTGTTTGCAGGGGTAGAGGGCAGGGTGATGTTTTCTTGTAATTATTCCCCAGTCAAATCCCAAACAGATTGGTGCTCAGGTGAGGATTGTTCAGAATTTTTAATCAAAACAGTAGGGGTGTCATCAGTTTTCAATAATTCAGAAGTGGAAACAAGTGTAGCAGGGTGATTCTGCATTAAAGAAGAATCTTGTTTCCCAATAAGAGGTGTGTTAACCTCACTATTTACAGAATAGTCAGTAGAAAGCAGAGCAGGCACAACTTCATCAACAGGAATAGAATAAATCATATGTAACTTGGTGTGTGCATCAGGAGTAGCAATAGTGATATCATCATAAAATTTCAAGCTACTAATTGAATTATCAACAGGAACAGTCATAGCATAGATTTCAGAAGTAGAAACGTAGTTTTTATCAGTGGTTATTTGAGAAGGATTAATGAGCTACCTGATTCCAGGATTTTTTCCATGTTACCTTGTATCTTTTTAGAGTCACCGAGGGAGGAGAACCCAATTTTCTGACTCCCTGTGCCATCCAGTGTCTTTTTAAAGATTTCAGTAACCATATTTTCAATGTTAATGGAAATTTTGATATCTATTTGAAATGTCTCTTCCTCATAAACCATGTCCCCCCATGATTTACCATCTAGGGAGGCAATGGAATTAGGTTTCTTAACCCATATATCCTGTTTCTTTTTAGGGAATTCAGATTTATCCAGAATATTATTTCCCTTCTTACTGTGTTTAAATTCCTTCCAATAATTAGTGATTAGAGGGTCAACTTGTTTTCTAACCACTCTGTAATTAGAGAGGTTATTCCCTATAACTTTACAAACCTCACAAAAAGGAGGTTTCTTTTCATATTCAATTCTGATATTAGTTCTATAGTTAGGATCATTGAAGTTTATAACCGATGGAAGTTCTATAGCAATGTTTACCTCAACTATAATTCTATCAAATAGGCCAAGGTCTCCATTCAAAGTTCTGTGATCAATTATAATAGGAGTTACTATATAGGAGGCTATGTCATTTAAGATTTTAGGATTCCAGTAAAACCAATTAAAACCATGAATCCTACCCCATACCTATGCACCATGGGCAGTGTATGTGATCACTCAAATAATATAATAAAATATTAAATTATTTGGATCTAAAATTTACTCAACTCCTAAATAATTATCCTCTACAAGTGTACATGATCTTGTACACTCATGTATAGTTATTCGAAGATACTTTTTTATAAATATACTATTTTTTTGTTTTTTATATTATGATTCTCATATAGAGTAGTGTGTCAGTTATTGGTTCATATAAAGTGAATAATTCTCGTTTACTTAAATATATTTTCGATGAAACATAAATCTTATTGAATTTATTTTGACAAAATTACTTATAATAATTTTTTTTACAGAATGGATAGAATTTGGATGTATGAAACCGATCGAATCTCAAGTGATTTTCAAAACAATTTGGAGATATTTTTAGATTTTTAATATCACAATGAATCAAATAGTGGTCACATACACTACCACTGTTATAATTGTGTTGTAAGTCCTCGGTTGAGCCATGAAGAAGTCATCTACCACATGACCAAATATGTTTTTCAAGAAAACTACTCTGTGTGGTATCACAATGTGGAGAAAATGAAATCTCCAATTGCTGATGATCTAAATGAGAGGACTAGATTGGAGAATTTGTTATATGATCAGTTTCCATTTATTTTTCATCATGAAAAATAGAGGATTTCGACCCAAGAAGATTTCAATATGAGCAGATGTGATGCATATAATGAAAATGAAGATGTTGTCAAGGTGAAAAAATTGAATTATGCTTCAATGACTCTAGTATATTGGTAATGCATTAAAATGAAAGGGCTAGAATTTTTAATCCGATTTTTTCATGGGAAAACTATGTATGGGATTTTTAATACTACCATCAATTACATTTTTAAATTCTTGAAGGAATTAATTCTAAATGATGTATATATTCCCTCAATCCACTATATGGAATGTAAGTTAGTTGACGAACATGGATTTTTAAGAAACAAAATTCATGATTTCTTGAAGGATTTCAGTTTATTCTAGGAGGAAACTACTGAACAAAATGATTATATAAAATGTGGCACATCCCGCTGGATGCCAAAAGCCGAGGAACACCATACCATGTTCCACAGAACGTAATGTGGAACTTTCCATTGATCCCCAGACTCCATAATCTTTTTATGACTGATGAAATATCAATAAAAATGTGATTTCATGATACCAAGAGAAGGAAGACTAATGATGAGTTGTTTTACCCTGCAAATTTATTTGTATGGAAGAGATTTGATGCTCTATATCTTGATTTTGTATCTAACATGCGTAATGTGAGGTTGGGTCTTTCATGTGATGCTTTTAATCCATTTGGACAAATGATTACATCGTACAACACGTGGTCGGTTTTTTATACACATTTATATTCTTCCCCCATGGTTGTGTATGAAAGAACATTTCACTTTCATGATTGTACTCATATCTGGCCCTTCAAATCCCAAAAATGATATAGATGTATACATGAATCCTTTAATAAAATAGTTGAAATTTTTTTGGGATGTTGGTGTGCACACATACGAGGCATTTTTGAAAGACATATTTCAGATGTGTGTTGTGCTTATGTGGACGACGAATGCTTTTCCTACTTATGCAATGATGTATGGATGGATCACAAAGGGAATACTATCATGTCTTGTTTTTATGAAGAATAAACAATCCAAAAGACTTAAACTCTATTATTGTTTCAATTTTATGGGACATTGATGATTCTTTCCAATGGACCATCCATAGAGAAATAATCATAGAATATTTAATAATACCTTGGAGACCGATGATCCACCTCAACATATGTCTGGAATAGATGTGGTTAGTGAATTCAAAGATTTCAGTTTTTTATTTGGGAAGGGTCAAATGAAATCTAGAAAGAGAAATAATGTTTCCACAGAAACCTATTACAATTAGAAGAAGAGAAGTATCTTCTTTGATTTTTCTTATTAGTAAACCAATTTGTTATGTCATTGCTTAGACGTAATTCACATTGAAAAAAATATATGTGAAAAGTTTTTTTCAATTCTTCTAAAAGTTAAGGGAAAGGAAAAAGATGATTTATGGTCTCGGCGTGACTTGGTGGATTGGGGCATCAAACCATAATTGCATCCAATGTGCATCAGTGAAAATAAATGGCATGTTCCATGAGCTTCTTATGTGATGACACCTAAAAAAACAAACTTCTAGAAGTACTGGAGACTATTAAAGTATATGATGGATATTTAAGAAAGATATCTAAACGGGTCAACAGAAGAGAGTTAAAGCTAAAATCATTGAAGACTCATGATTATAACAACCTTCTGCAAGAGTTGATTCCAATATAAATTCATCATATTTTTTCCAATAATTTAATGGAGGTTATTATTCGTTTGTGCCATTTGTTTAGAGATATTTGTGCTATGAAGTTTTCCAATTCTTTATTGCAAAAAAAGTTGGCATATGCCCCATTAATTTTGTGTGAGTTAGAGAAAATATTTCCCACGTCATTTTTCACATGCATGTTGCATATGACAGTCTATATTCCAACTGAAATACTTATCGTAAGACCTATTTCTTTTTTTGATGTATCCAAATGAAAGAAATGTGTACATATTAAAGTCTTATGTCCGTGATAGAAATCATCTCAAAGGTTATATAGTGAATGATTACTTGGATCAAGAATGTATGGATTTATGCTCTATGTATTTTTCTGATCTTGCTAAAAGAATGAACAAACCAATGAGAAATGAAGAAGAATAGTATGAGAAAATTGAACCCAGTTTTCCATCACTTACTCAAATAGGAGGAATTCCTGGATCATCTATATTGATGACATTAAGCCTTGAAGATTGAGAGATAGCACATCGCACAATTTTGTTCAACTATGATTTTTTCGATGACTACATATTGTAAGTAAATTAAATATTTATAAATTATAAATTTATATGTTAATATATTCCTATTTTTATCTATAGGGAACATAAAGCGATGATAAATAGAAAGCATCGTTCTTTATCTTTGAGTAGGAGGGAGACTTTGCATAGAAAAGAGTTTTCTGCTTGGTTAAAATTGAAGGTAATAATATTACTATTTAAAATAATTAAAACAATATATATTTAAGTTTAATATTCATTTATATTTCAGGTATTGAGTTTGCCTGCTGACTCTGTCTTTGAGGAAATAAGAGCTTTGGATTTTGGTCCTAATACCGTGGTTCATGACGGTAAATCAAATGTTATCAATGGGTACAAATTTATTATCACAGAACAAGAAAAGAACACGAGAACACAATATGATGGTTTCATTATTTATACCACAACAGATTGTTATGCTAGTGCATCAGATTGTAGACCACGATTTGAAAATGTAGGTTATTATGGAGTCATTGAAAAAATAGTAATATTGGATTATTATTCTCATAGACGAGTCACAATGATGAAATTCTTTTGGTTTGATTTGATTATTAGGCAGGGTACATTTATTGATAATTGTGTATTTAGAGTAATTTATATGACTCACACCCTTTCTATAAACGAACCATATGTATTTGCATCAATTCCGAAACAAGATTTTTATGTCAAAGACCATCTTCGGCCTGAATTTGGTTTCATTATTGAAGTAATTCCAAGACATATTTTTGATGATGGTGATGATGGAATTGACACCATCCCTACTGCCGTTGGAAATGATCCATTTATTACTTTGTATGACTTCAATAGCTCAATTTTCAGAGTTGAATGTGAACCTAAAGTTTTGGTGGTAAATATATAAAATCATCCATTCATGTTCTCAATTCTTTTGGTTTACCTCGACTTGGGTTGATAAGGTTAGTACTATTCAAATTGATTAATATTGATTACAAATATGTTGTATCCGACTTGAATTTTATGTGAATTTTCAATGTTTATTGGTTGAAATTTTATTTGAATTGCATTTTCTAATTTGGAATTGAACTATTTTCAAACCTATGAAACCAAGATTTCTAACTTGGTGAACATTTCAATGCTTCAACTGTGATTTGTATAAAATTAGTATAACCCTAAGACCACTCTTTAAAATTTTACCAGGTAATGAACATGATGGTTTTTATTCTTTTGTAAAACATGTATAGAAACCTACATCTTCTACCTGGGCTAATGAAATTAAATTTTTCCTTAATTTTGATAACTACTTCAACCCTTATGAATCTGGTAGAATCAATATTCCATGATTTTAATAGACTAATGACACTTAGTAAATAACCATCCTACTTAAAATTAAATTTCTTTATTACATATTGTATAATTTATTGACTTCATTATATATCTATTCAATCTAATTTATATTGTTTTTTGGGTTACACATTAGTTATACTTTTATAATTACTTCAATATTTGTTTTCTAATCCATGAAATGCAACCAATTGAAGAGAGGTGATGGAAACAGATAATGGAAAACAATCATCGCATGACTGAGAGGGTCATTCCCCCACTAGTGCATGTAGTAAGTATTTTATTTGAAATATATATATTTAAATAATATATAATGTCATGTGATTAATTTTGTTTTTAACATTTTTTCAAGATCCATCTATTAGGTGACAATTATTTGATGAGCAGCTTAGTAGTGGTCCCAGTACTCTGGGTGTTCGTACAAGGGGGGTAGTACGAGAGATAGATGATCAGGTCGGCACACCTGATTAGACCATGCCCCTCCCAATGGTATACCTTCCATCCCACATTCAGATCCTGGTGTGTCGTTAGGGACACACGGGATATTTAGACCTCCCATGTTTTCACCACCCTTTACATCTAAGCCTCCTCACCCGTCTGTACCATCTTCAATGATGATTCCCACTCCCCATACAGCATTCGGCCAGCCATCCCTGTCATCTTCTTTTACTTATCCTTCCTTATCTATGGGATTTTATATTTCGTCTTCTTCGACTCCTGCTCTTCCAGAGTCTGTCCTTGTAGAGTATACCTTGGGACCCACTCCATCTATAAATGGTGTTCCTTCAGTTTCTGCGGACCCAGTGTCACCCATTGATCAGACTACCACATGTATACTTATACAACCCTAACAAATTTTTACACCATTATTTATTTTCATTGTAACATGTATTGATAAAATATTTGTTCTTATTTCATAACAGATACATCTGCTGATAAGAAACAAAGGATAGGGTGTACACACATGCGTGCGGTGGGGAAGCACCGCACACAGTTCATTGTGGACTACAATGAAAATAGTCAAATGATTGAAAAACTAGGGCATCAATGTCGATGTTTTTCGGCGAAACTTGCCAAATACTCCGACATCATTCCTGTCAGCCCACTCTCATGGAGACAGTTGCCTAATGAAGTCATGGATAATGCTTGGGCAGAAATATGGGTAAAAAAATCTGTTGTATTTAATGCAATATATTATTTTTTGTATTTATATGAGTTAATATTTTTTTGTCAACTTCGGTTTAATTTCCCCAATGGTAAGGGTGCACGACCAGCACGTCTAAAGGATTTAGAAAATATTTGGAGAGCTTATAAGAATGAGTTGTAAATTGGATATCATGCTAGAGTGGGCACAGTGTTAGAGGTGGTCCCTGTCATGGATGATTGTCCGTTAGAATAGTATCAACAGATGATTACTTATTAGACGACTAGCTAATTTAAGGTATTAATCACATTAGAGGTATTTAAATGAAAAGTTTCTTGTTTTTCATTAATACTTATTATTGAATTTTATTTAGGATTCATCTGGAAGAAATAAAAAAACATTGATGCTAAAAAATACGTCCACACATTGGGACGTACTACAATTCCAAATCCTGAGAGGCAACATGTATGAGAGGTTAAAATTTTTCTTTACGACTTGCACTTTCTATTGAAACCTCCATAATTTATTTGATTGATAAAGTTGTTAAATAATTTTTTGTTATGAAATTAATTATTGGTATCCTATTTTTAATTATGGTTTCCTAAATTCAATGTCATTGTAGAGGCATATATTGAATATATAAGGATGTGTGACTTGAGCAAAACTGTTTTGCATGAGTAGAAAGAAGAAAGATGGAAGTGCAGTTAATGAACCAACTCAACAGTAGATTGTATGTTTTAATTTGTAGATTTTAAATTTTAATCTCTATTTTGTAACTTAATAATCTATTTATAATTGTAACAGGCTACTTTAGAGGCCCTTGATGCCCAAGAACCTGACAATTTTGGGCCAAATGATCACTTATATCAAGTGTTGGGAATGAACACCCTGGTAGAGTATGATGCTGACCTAGGAAGAGTATAGTTACAATGAGGTATTGGACCTCCTCAGGTATGATTTGTAGTGCCACTGAGTTCCAGTAGGTTAAGGCTTAGGCAGAACAGGCTAAAAAAGGGCCATAGAGACGATAGAACAGTCTTCTAGGAAAAACACTGCATTTATGAAACTGATGGAAGTTTAACATCCAACACTTCCACCAGAGGCCGACACATCGTGTGATGAGTATATGTCATCGATGGTCTCTATATGGTGAACCAGGTGGCAGTTCTAGTGGTGGCTGAGATGATGGCGAGGAGGAGGCCTAGGCGGAGGAGGAGGAGGGTGAGGAGGAGGTCGAGGTAGAGGAGGAGGGCGAGGCGGAGGAGGAGGGTGACGAGGAGGCCGAGGCTAAGTACAAGGGTGAGGAGGATGGCATTGAGTGGGTCGGGGATGATGATGGGGACAACAATAAGGACAAGGGTGAGGCTAATGATGATGGTGATGATAGTGATGGTGATGAGGTACAAATTGATCTGTTAGATTTTTTACTGATATTACTGACCTTTGATGTTTATTGATTTGTTGTGCCTGAATATATGTGTGATTAGGTAGGTCAAATTATCTTTATTGTTTATCTATAAATAATAAAACATGACTTGATAATTAATTATGACTGATTCACCCCTCCCCTAGACAACCCCCCACCCTTGTGGACAGCCCGCCCACCCCCCTGGACACCCCGTACCCCTAGATAGCCCCGCCACCCCTATGGATGGCCTGTGAACCCCCTAGATATCCCCTCCCCCTTTGGACATCCCTCCCACCCTCGTGGACATCCCGCCCACCCCCGTGTACATCCCCCTTTGTGGATAGCACCCCCACCACCGTGGACAGCTCTCCAACCCCCCTAGACACCTCGTACCCCCCTGGACAACCCCTCCCACCACTTGGGCACCCCACCAACCCCTTGGACAGACCCTCCCTCCATGGAAAGCCCCCCCCCCCCCCACACCCATGTGGATAGCCCACCCACCCCCCTTGAACACCCCCTACACCTTGGACACCCCAACCCCCCTCGACAGCCCCGCCACCCCCGTGGACAGCCAGCCCACCCCCCTAGACAACCCCGCCCACCCCTTAGTCACCCTATTCCCCCTAGACACCCCCACCCCTATAGACAGCCTTCCTACCCTCGTAGATAGCCCAGCCACCCCCTTGGACACCTCGTAACCCCCTGGACAGCCTCACCACCCTCGTGGATAGCCCACCCACCCCTAGACACCTTGTACCCCATGGACATCCCTGTCCACCCCCTAAACATCCCATGCCCCCTGGACAACCCCCCCCCCCCCCCCCCCCCGTGGACAGCCTTCCCACCCCCATGGATAGCCTTCCAACCCCCCTGGACACCCCTTACCCCCCACCTCTCAACAGCCCTTCCACCCCCGTGGACAGAACACCCATCCCCTGGACACCCCTCCCCTCAGGGACATCCCCCTCACCCCTGTGGATAGCCCACCCACCCCCTCTGGACACCCCCTACCCCCCTCGAATGCCTTTCCACCCCGTGGATAGCCTGCCCACCCCCTTGGACACCCCTTACCCCCCTGGACTGCTCCGCCCACCCATTAGACACCCCCTACCCCCTAGACAGCCCCCACCCTCATGGACAGCCCCACCCACCCCCTAGACACCCCTACCCTCTTGGACAGCCCCACCACCCCCGTGGACAACCCCCTGGACATCCCCCAACCCCCATGGATAGCCCCCCACCCCCGTGGATTATAGGGGTTCTAACAACTCGAAGATCCCATTAATCATAGATACACACTTCATTGCCTCATGGTATCCTTGATCACCAATAAAAAATAGTGGATGGTATTTTAGAAACTCTCGTGCATAATAAATGATCCACGAATAACATGGCTATTCCAATTACACAAGAGTTTGAGTAGAGACCAAGACTTTGAAGACAATAGCTGGAACACAAGAATGAAAACCTGAGATATCCCCTTAAGGACTTTTTGATTCATTTATAGTGGTAACATTCTAACGAATTATAAAAAACAAAACCTTTAGTAGAATAATCTGATGTTCTAAAACAAGGGACACAAAATCACAAATCCCATAATGATACATCGTAAATAATTCTTCATAAAACCATTTCAAAATATCATAATAGAGACTTCTTTCTATTTAAAAATCCCCAACGGTTTATAAAAATTCCTTTTAAGGTTCTATTTAAATAATCATAGAGTATTTTTGTCCCACAATGAAAATGTAATCCATTTCCTAATAACCAAATCCTCCTTGCTACCATACACACCAAAAGGATTCATTTTTTCCTAAAGAAAGACATGCTATTGAAATAAACACTATTCAAAAAACATTTTTAAAATACCAATGATATTAAAATCCATGAAATTAATTTCATTAAAACCATTATAGCCCCCACCCCTCCTAGACACCACCCCACCACCTGGACACCCCCACCCCCATGGACAGCACCCCGACCCCCTAGATAGCCCCCCAGACACCACCCCACCCCCCTTGGACAGCCACCCCAACCCCCTGGACCCCCACCCCAGCCCCCTGGACACCCACACACCCATGGATAGCCCGCTACCCCCTAGATAACCCCAACCCCCTTGACGCCCCACCCCTCCTAGACACCACCCCACCACCTGGACACCCCCCTAGACACCCCACCCCCCTTGGATAGCCCCCCCAACCCCCTGGACCTCCCCCACCCCCCTAGACACCACCCCACCCCCTGGAAACCCCCCAACCCTAGATACCCCACCCCCTGGAAACCCCCCCAACCCCCTGGACACCACCCCACCCCCACTAGACCCAACCCCACCCCCTGGACACCCCCATGAATAGCCCCCCCCCACCACCATCACCCTGGACAACCCCCCACCCCCTGGACACCCCCCCACCCTCGGGACGGCGCCCACCCCTCCCAGACACCACCCCACCACCCAGACACCCCACCCCACCCCCTAGACTCCACACCCCCATTGACAGCCACCCCCACCCCCTAGACACCGCCCCACCCCCTGCACACCACCCACCCCCTTGGACAGACCCCCAACCCCTGGACCCCCACCCCCTAGACACCCCCACCCCTAGAAATCCCCCACAACCCCTAGAAACCACCCCCCCCGGACACCACCCACCCCTAGACCCCCCCCCCCCCATGGAAAACCCCCCCAGACACCACCAGCCCCCCTGAACACCCCTACCCCCCTTAAAAAGCCACTCCAAAGCCCTGAACAGCCCCCCCCCCCCCAAACCCCTTGAATTCTGAATTGAATTCATTACGTATTTAATTAACTTATGAATTATGTGCTAATTGTGTATGGGTATACTTGTTGTATGGTTATACTTTTTGTATGGGTATACTTGTTTTATGTGTATAATTGTTGTAATTACCTTACAAATTATGTGTTAATTATGTATGTGTGTAGAGGGTAATTATATACCAAATTTGAGGTATTCATAATTCTGTATGAATTATGTGTTGTATGAATTCTATATGAATTCATACAAAATTATGTATATATTATGTAGGTATTGGGAGTTGTGAAGGTATTGTGCAGGTATTCAGAATGGACCACCCCCCAAACCCCATGTATCTATTTTGTTGTGTATGAATTCTGTAGTCCTACTGGTGGAATTACTGCAGGTGCACAGGGGGAGGCTAGCAAGCCAGCTTGCTGCTGCAGGTACAAAAAGGATATGCCAACGTTATAGAACTGTTGGCATATGTGTAAAAGTAAATCTTATACCAATGGTTTTATGTAAACGGTTGGTATAAGTATATGCAAACGGTTTGTAAACCATTTTCGTAAATAATTTTACTTGATATTTACCAACGGTTTGTGGGAAACCATTCGTAAACATCTATACCAAAGGGTTTTTAAATTATTGGTATAGATATTATTTTTTCTATTACCAATGGTTTATAACCATTGGTAAAAATTTATTCCAACAGTTTATTGAAACCATTAGTATATACTTAATATTTTAGACACATCCCAATGGTTCTCATAGAACCATTGGGATATATCTATCCCTATGGCTCAAGACTCGATGATTTAGACAACAATTGGTATAGTTTATATAAATGGTTTTCCAGCCTTTACCAATAGTTTTAAACCATTGGTAAAGATAAAATTTCCAATAGTGTTGGTTGAATGATCAAAATATAATTTTTCTCTTACAAATTAAGGAAGTGATATATCAGGCCTAGTTTATCAGGATGGAAGTACCTTCATTAAATCCATGTACATGGTATTATAAGGTTAATATATCTAGTTAGATAAAACAATAATAAAACAAGTAAAGGACAATGACATAAGTGTGTATACTACTTTAAGAGATAGCATATGACAAAGAGATTATATTACACAATACATGTTCATAGCTTGGTTTTTATTTTTATGAATACTCCTTATCTCTTTATGGGAAATGATGGGTTATTAGATTCCGCTCTTAGTCTGTGAATGGTATTAACTACTATTGGAATAATAGCCTAATGTGTCAGACACAATAGCACATTCAAGATTCTTCACTATTCTAGTGAATAGGTATATAGGACATCGTTATCCCCATCATAGGTTCTGAGGGTTCTCCAACTTTGACTGCTAACAAATAAATAAATTCATTATTATTCAAGTTTAGAATAATTAGGTTTATTTTTTTAATTCAAAGTATTTATAGGTATTTAAGAAAATACATGGAGTAATATAATATGAATGAATATTATTTTAATATTCAAGGATCATTTAATATTTTCAGGAATTATGAGTCTAGTTAATGACTGAAATCCTTTAAGATTGTATTCATACAAAGTAATAAAACCACACAGTTCCAAAAGGAAAGAGCAGTAGGACAAAAGAAAAAATATAAGGGGGAAAATTAATAGAGCCTAAGGGACTCCCTTCTAACTAAACTCATACCATCCAGAGGAAAAGACCTCATAGTAGAAAAAGAAGTCACATCATTGTGGGAGAAGGAAGCATCAAAAGAGGTGATGAAATTGGTAACTCTATTCACCTTACACCATGCGTGTATGACCTCAATGCATCCGTAAATTAAATCCTTACATCCCAAAATTAGGTAAATGATAGAGCATGGGACAGTAACACATCCCTGAAGTGCATTATGTACCATTTTGGAATTAGTATAAACTGATTCTAACTTTATATTGATGCAATTTCAAAGATGGAGAACTGTACACATTGCATGCTCTTTGACCTGAAGGGAATCATTATTACCAAAACCCACAATGAAGGAAAAAATGATTGATCCATGTGAATCTCGCAAGATACCCCCTCCCCGCATAACACACATATTGTTGTACCCATCTGTGTTGAGTTTGAAGCCAATGCTATGGGGGTACCATCAAACCCATAATCCCTATGGACTACACTTCACGACAAGATGAAAATTGATGATAAGGTTAAACACTCAGAAGAATGAAGAATACTTCAAATTCTTGATTAGAAGGATCAAGTCCATGATCAAGCATCTTGTTCTACAGATGCGGGTTGTGCTTTATGAATTAATCCCATCATAGCGATATTTGTTTCTAGATTTCTATAAATACCAACAACCCACCACTAATATGACCACTCAAGGATTATTTTCAATACCATATATATTCACACCCTAAAACCAGTGACTAAATAAGGAGATGTCTGAGTCCTCTGGAACGGAAAATACTAAAGAAACACCAAAAGAGTTCCAGATTGATTTCGTCCAGTCACCAGTAAGAAATAGATTCTCCATCATCTATTCCTATTGGTTCCTGAAATAGGACATATATGTCAAAGAAATTGATCCAAGGACGTATTCAGGGAACATATTAATGGAGTCGAGGTGATCATCATGACATTGAAGAAATCATTGGAGATCCACGCTAGTACCTTGAATTTTATGATCAAAATTTACATAGATTATTGAAAAATGTGTGGATGATCTAGAGGGGTTCAACTTTTCATCCTTTGAGCAATGATTATTGTTGAGAAGATTCAGTCGAACTTACCACCAATTAAATGAGGTACTTGTATAATTTAAATAGTTTTGTTTATTTAATTCACATGAGACCCTCAAACATAAACCGAGGATCAGATCACAGAAAAAAAGAAATTACATCACTTTAGTGATGAAAATTTTAAAATCCCCACCCCAATAGATTCTTATCTGTTCCCCAATACATTCACATACTTCCAGTTTTCCAGAAACTACTTTTTATGTTGCTTCCTTGTCAGATAATATACATCCAGAAAACATCAAATTCATTCTTTTATCAAAATCTTGTATTGTGAGATTTCCCATGATGATGAGAATTTTTAAATCATAAAAGAATCATCTAAATTGATATGGAATGTTTTACAACTTCCAAACATTACTATCTTCTGGGAATTGCAACTTTCTTCTTTTTCAGAATCTCAGTAAACACATTTAATAACTTTCACCTATTTTATAAAAACATTATCTATAAAAATTTAGTTATCAATAAAAACAAATCTTTGTTAAAAATGTCAAAAAGGATCTTCAATCCCCCCCTTTGGTTTTTTTATAACTCTGGGTAACAACTTTTTAAACTCATCATTTTACAACACTTATAAGTTTTCATAAATCATTTTTTAACATGTACTAAAACATATCATATCCCAATAGAGTTTCCTGACACCACACTATTAGATAAAGTAATATTTTTAAGGAATTCCATCCTTGGATGAAAATAAAATCTGCATCCTTGTTAAGATAAACTCACCCTCAATTTTATTTTTCTCTCCCTTTTATTTCTCTACCCTATTTTATGATAACCACAGCTTTAGAATCATTTCAATCATAAAATTAATTCTCTCCCCTTTATAGGATAAAGTTTTAAAAATTCTACCCCTTTTCAACATAATCCAATGCATTATAGGGGGGTTTTTATAAAAATTTTAGGCTGTCATTGGTGGAGGATTAATATTAAGTTCCAGGCTCAATTATTCAAATCTCTCCCTTGGAATAGATTTTGCAAAAAACATTAGTAATTTTATATTTCATTGAAATATATTCCAAAAAAACATATCTAATAGAAACTTTCTATTTTATGAAGTGAAAATTAAGATAAATATGTTTTGATCTTGTGTATTGGATAAGATTTTTAGAAAGATCAATTTAACTCTAGCTATCACAAATTATGTTCAATGGTTTTAAAACACCATTTTTAAAATATTCCAATTGAACATTCATCAAAAAAATTAGTTTACAATCTTGGGTGGATGTAATATATTATAATTATTTTATGATCAAAGTTACTAAACTAAATTTCTTACTATACCAAATCACACATCGTTATTAAATATAAAATGTTCATCTAGAAGTTGATTTTATGTCATTGTAATCTCCCACCCAATCAATATCAGTATAACAATAAAATTTCATATCATAAATTATTTTATAGAATAACCCATATGAATTTGTTCCTTTGAAATATATCATAATTCTATTTTCTTCCAACATATAAGATTCTTTTGGATCACTATGATAACCGGAACCCAAATTCACAACATAAATAATAACATTTCTTAAATATTTTAGATAAATTAATCTTCCTATCAATTTTCTAAATTATTTCAAATTCAAACTTTTTCAGATTCATCTTTACTCATCTTAATCCCAACTAAAATAGGAATTGAGACTTCAATAGATTCTTCCATATTAAACTTTTTTAATAATTCCATGGTATACTTTTCATAATATTGGGAAATGTATTTTTTCTTTTTTTGAACTTGTAAACTGAGGATGAGAGTTAATTGTACCAACATTGGAATCTCTAGATTCTTTTCCATTTCCACAGAAAATTATTTACAAAATTTTTCTTCATCTTTAGTAAAAATTATATTATCTACGTACATAATTACAATCAGGGTGTTGGAGTTAACTTATTTCACATATATGTTGCTATCAACTTTTACTTTACAAAAAATCAACACTATCAAAAAATTATCAACATTGGAATACTAAGAACATGGGTCTTATTTCAACCCATACAAGGATCCATTCAATTTATAAACCTTTCTTCAATATTCATCAAGTAGAAACCCGCAATGTTTCTCAATATAAAATTCTTATTAAATACCACCATTAAGTAAATATGACATTACATCCATCTCATAAACTTTGTAACTTCAATGTGAAACCATTACTTATATCATTCTTATAGTTTCTAATCATGAAATTAGGGAAACATTTCATCAAATTCCACACCTTAAACCTATGAATATCCTTTAAAAGAAATTCTTCATTTACTTATTGAATCTTCTATATGTTTGCTTAACTTGTTTCAGTACACCCATTTTGTTCAAATAACATTTTTATCTATTGGTCATGGAACAAGTTACCATGTTCCATTTTTTCCAATCTAATCCAACTATTCATTCATAGAATTCACTCATTATTTGTATTTTACTGCTTCTAAAATTTATTCTGGTTCAACCTATGAGATATGTGATGTATGATTTTATAATATAGAATTAATTATAGTCTGAATTGGAGCTTTCTTATTTTCATGTATATTTTCAGTTTCAACCTGTTTCTGTAAGGTAGTAAATTTCAAAAAAAAAACTTTCAATTACACTTTCCTTACCACACAATTCCTTTAAGTCTTGATATATCTGTTTTAGGTCACTTTTACTTTCATAGGAAATATTCATTTTTATTCCTCAACATTTTTTACATCCTTTTCTATGGAATTTGAATTTTCAATAACTTTCACATCATAGGAATCCACCCATTTTTGGAAATGTTTATTCCAACATTTATAACTTCTTTTGTTGGGTGAATATACTAGGAAATTTCCTTCCTCTCTATTTTCGTCAAATTTCCAAAGATCCAAATTTTCTATTTTTAATAATTTGGGAATACTAAAAACCATGAAGTATTTAAATAAAGGTTTTTTATACCATATTCTATAGGAAATTTTGTTTATTCAAACCTTATGAAACATCTTCTTTGTTCATATACAGTAGTACTAACAGCTTCTCTCTAGTATAACATTGAATGTTTGTATTATAAAAACATGATTCTTCCCATTTACACCATAATTCTATATTTCCATTCATCTGATATATTTTTTGGGGTGTATGTAGCACTATATTGATGTTTGATTCTGTTCTTTTTTAGATAGGATTCAAAATCATTTAATGTGTATTCCTTTCCATTATCATTTCTCAACTTCATTATACAAACACCAATTTATCTATCAACTTCCCTTATGAAAACTATGAACATTTCTACAATCTCTAACTTGAGCTTAATAAACATAATTTTGGTAATCTAGCAAAAATCATCAATAAAATAGATAGAGTAAAAATTACCTTTTGTTTATTGATGTACCATAATCCCACATAAATCAGAGTAAATAAGCTCAAGAGTTTGAGTAGATTGAATTTCTAGTTTGTTATGATTTTTACTAACTATATTTCCTTTATAAAAATTTATAAAAAAACCATATTAATTTTTTTTCATGTAAGAATTTTTTCAAAATCATCAACTTTTTAACTTTTCTTTGAACTTTTTTGTCAAATGTGGCCAAGTCTATGATTCCACAACTTGCTTTAATCTTCCTAACTCAAGTAACATGAGTTGTAAAGTTCTATCTAAAAGAGATTTCCACTGATTCTTTCTCTTTTAGTAGCAAGATTTCCCTATTTCAAACTTTTGATGACAAAATAATCATTTTTGAGGATTACTTCTTTCTTATCATAAAAATTTGACTTACACTAAGAAATTTGTGTTTTACCCTATAGAAAAACTAAACATACTTAGATTTAAACTTTTCTAATTAAATATCAATTGTTTCAATTCCTATAATTTTTTAGGAACTATCATTTCTGTAGTTATCTCTTCCTACATCTCTATTTCCAATATCCATCAATATTTTAAAACTCCCCATCATGTGTGAAGAACAACCACTATTAAGAATACATTGTTTGTTCCTATCAGTTTATTTTAAGGTTGTCTCACCAAAAAATGTTCTCTATTTAACATTCTTTATTCCATATTCCATTTCTTTTCTATAATAATAACATTTCCCTAGAAAAGTTTTCATACATTCATTGGCATGGTTTCCAACTTAGTCACATCATCCACATACTTCTTCCAGAAAGTAATTTTTTTCAAATAATAATTTTCCTAACATCTTGAGATAAAACTTTTCCAACATTGTTTGTTTTATGAATATTACGCATCCTTCTTCAATAATTGCTTCTCCTATGTTCATAACTTATTCTAGGAAGAGACAAATTATGTCAATAGTTATACGCCCTATTCCCATAGGTTCCATAGCACCAACAAAAACCATCAAATATTAGTTTTCTATAGAATTAGGATCTTTCCCTATAATAATATTTTTGAGGTTAACAACATTTTTCAACTTTAGTTTCATCTGGATGTGTGGAAACCTTCTTCTGGTGGTAATTTTCATATTTATTTGATGTGATTGATTTTTTACAACCTTTCTCAACCCAATATTTCCCAACAATTTTTTTTAAACCTAAAATATTAGAAAAATTAGAGGAAAATTTATTTTTGGAAGGTGTAGAATTCAACTAATTCTTATAATGATCTTTTTGTCTAGCCTTAAATGACTCATATTTTACTTCTAAAGCCATGAAGAAATTTTCATTCAACTTTCCTAATATGTTTTCAGCCTCTAGAAGGTTCTATTAAGTTTTGTTAACTTCATATTCCTTAGATAAAAACTTCTTATTAAAAACTTAAACTATCTTTTCCTATTCAGTAATTATTTTTTTGTAGCTGAAGATATCCTTAATGTATTTTTATTCTTTTTTAGTACGATATTTTCTTTCTTTAACCACTTTTACACTATCTGTTTTCATCATTCAATTTTAATTCTTAGGAGTTCAATTTTGAACAGTACATACAACAAGCTATGATCTGAGATGATACTCCCTATAATATTCTTTACCTCCTCCTTCTTCTTCATTTTTTAATGAATATTATTTTTTCATAACATTTTCAAAGAATGTTCTGATTCTTTCTTAACATTCATATTCTGATAAATCAATCCCATATAATTCAAATTCAAATTTCATTCTCTACATGCTTATTCTGTTTCCAGTGAACTTCTTTTTTCCACCAGTGTAATTACTTTATCTCATATAAGTTTTATCAAACTTCTTCCATCAATTTTTCTCTTTAGAATTAACATCAAATTCACCTACTTTATTTTTGGAAAAATTCATATAAAAATGATTGATTATACCATAATGAAAACATTTGAGAAGCATTTTACCTCATACCTTCCTCTTAATCTTTAATAATTATTGGAGATAAGAGATATGATTGTTTTTCATTCAACTCATCATCCTATTTATCTTAAAAATTACATGGATCAACATCTTCTTTTTCTTGATTTTTCAATTTTCTTCTAGATTAAAAAACCACTCCTTCTTTGATAATATTTTTAGATGTGGGGTCTTTTCTAATTTTATAGGCAACAAGAAAGTTATGAAATTCATCATGTGATAAATATTATCTATCTTTTAAAGCATATATTTTAGAATCAAACCTATCTAGAAATATTCTCATTAGTTTTTTTCATAATTTTATAATCTTACAAGACAAATATGAAATGTATAATTTTTCAAACAACTTCATTCACATTGTTGAATTACTAATCAATAGTTTCTTTATCTCTAATTATTATGCATTTAAACTTTCTATGCTAGATTTTTAATTTTTCTTCCTTCACTTTAGTATTTCCTTCAAAAATACTTTTGATCTTGTCCTGCATAATCATTACAGTTTTGATACCCATAATAGTCATATAAAAATTTTATAATAGATACATAAAAATACAATTTATATATTTTACATAAAATTAATTGTTTCTCCTTTCATCAAAAATAATAGGAGCATCTTTTTCGATGGGTGGAAATACAATTATAGCAGTATCAAAAAATTCTAGGCCAAGTGAAAGAAGATAAAGAATCATTCTATTTTTTATATAAATAATAGTATTTTCCATAAAAAAGTAGTAATTCCTATACTGATGATGAAATTGAGATTATCCATGATAAGGATTCAGTAGGGTATAATTCTCTCTGATATCACTTTATGTTCCTGAGTAATATTAAATCACTTGGAGGGGGTGTTGAATCATTTATTATATTTTTTAAAAAATTTCATCTCTAAGAAAATTAACCCTTGGAACTTGTTAGAGTTTATTCTTTATGAAATTTTATTAAACTCAAATGTATGAAGATATAGGAAATTAAACAAGGCACACAATATTTATAAGGCTAGGCCTTAGTGTAATAACCTACATCCTTTCCAATGATGCTCTCATGGTTCTATGTAAATTCACTATTATAAAGAAGTGAATAAAAATTTTATGTTAAATAACATTGGATATCTTTTATATCCCGATAGGAATGATTATACTTACTCTGGTTAGTTTAAAAATATTTATTACAAAATTTGAGCCAAAAAAAGATAATGAAACTTTGATATTTTTTCTCCCAAGGAGGTATATCTGGAATCTCAGTTTTATTTTTCCTCTGTCTGATTTCTCAATACAATAATATTTATCTAGTTTGACTTTGTTTGGTAACTTCTATAATTGACACCATTTCTCAAACTATGTTTGAAAAAAATTTATTATGTCTGATTAGAAAAACTCAGTGCCTCACAAGGATCTACTCGAAACACAGTCCAATATTTACTATTAGTTTATTCTAAATCTGGTCTTCTAAACTTTTCTTTATCTGATCTTGGAATATAAGACACTATCCGGGAACTCTTCTTCAACACGAAACACAAATTTGGTTAAAAAATTGGTTATGGAACCAAATCTATAGCATTTCATATTTTATTAAAAGGTGAATAGTGATGAAGTAAAATTTATATAGCACCCTTATTTATTGGTGCACAGAAAATATAAATTGTGGGAAACCTGAAATGTTTTCCTACTCACGCATATTTCATAAATAATAATTTCTCAAAAAAATTACTTCATTCGAACTCTTCTAAAATCTAATCAAGACATCTGGAGTCTTCTTGAATCTCTTCAAATTCTCTAGTACTTCATCATTTTCAACTTTCCTAAAAAATATAACTTTATAAAGTTCTTCCAAACATGATGTCTGAAAATTTATTTTATAGAACTTCTATTTCTTGAACATTGTTTAGTACCTTCTTTGTCTATCGGGCTCACTTGACCCACTTTAAATACAAAAAAAAATTGATTTAGTACATTCTTTATTTCTTATTTCAAATAAGGTAACTTTAAGAGAATTAAATGTTTATATAGCCTATTATAAAAATTTGATCATCAAACTTCGTACTAGATACTTATCAAAAAACTCATTTCATAACTCTATATGTTCCTCCAAGCTAACTAAAATTATTGAAAACATTTTTGAAACATCTAAATACTTCAATTTCCTAAAATAACTATCTAATTTCAACTTCAATGCATCTAACCATTCTTATCGGGAGACTCTTTCCACTCAACTACATCTAGTCTCTCAGCAAAACTATATTAATTCTAGTTTTTCGAGAGAATGGTGTCCAATTAAAACATGATCCCTAATTTTTCATTTCATAGATAATAAAATCCAATTCCTTGATTCATTATTCATTTCTTATGCATTTTTCAAAACCACAAAAACTCATCAACAACAACATCAGATATTTTTACAAATTCTCTATCCAATAAACTATATATTGTGCTTATTCTGTATTAAATCTGATAGCCATCGTTAGATCTAGTTAGTCCAATACATTAGTATGACAAGGTGTGTCTAATATGAAATCATAAAATTTAGAAGCTTATTATAAATACCTCTACCTTATCAGTATAACTGAAACTATCAATTATATGTTCTAACATTTTTCTATGAACTCAGTGTCTTTCACATGCTTAGACTTTCTATAATAAACATCATCTAAAACTTCAATCTATAAATTTTGTTCGATCAGTAGTACGGTTTTACATTACGAAAATTATTCAAATTAAAACTTCTCACAATTTAATTTATATTTCGGGAGAAATTTGTGTGGAAAATCTCAGGAAACTTTTATTTTATTCAAAACATCATCCATGGTTTCAATATCTGGTAATAGAATTAAGAGTTGCATCTAAATATCTGCATCCAAAATGTTGGTTCTAGATCTCTATGTCTGGATATGTATCTTAGATTAAAACTTTACCATCCTCCTTTATATACAAACCATTGAACTTTAGAAAACTAATACGTCCATTTTTTGGCAACTACTTTATCTGACGCTTCTCTATTCGATAATTTTCAACCAAAAAACATAAACTTCCTTCTTTTAAAAAAAGATTATGTCATAGTATTTTCCATGATGAGGAGAACATTAAGATTATAAAATCATATTATGACTTGATTTTGATGGTTCTACAAATTATCAGTCTTCTTAACATCCAAACATTCCAACTTTCTTCTTTCCTAGCAAGTAAACAATTATTTTTATAACTTTCACTTGTTAATAAAAACATTTTTTACGAAAATTTAGTTTTCTACAAAAACAAAACATTTTTAAAACAAATAATCATAAAGGATATTCAATTTTCATTTGGAATAGATAAAATTTTTAGGTTGGGGGATTTTAGGGGCCCATGGACTATATAATAAATTTATACAAAGTCCAATAAAGGAATAAAAAAATTATGGATAAATTTTAGTCTAGAAACCCCAATCTATGCTAAATGGGTGTGAAAATTAAGTCATGGAATTAACCTTTATCAAATAAAATTTTCTCACCACGTTCTAGAGAAGCTAAAAACTGACCATGCACATTTTAAAAGGATGAGATCTGTGTGTTCTCCACATTAAAGTTAATTCCTAGAAGAATTTTACTTACAAATTGGACCCCTGCCTCCAAATTCAATACACATAAAGACACTAAGTGACAATATAAAATAAGGAAAATCTTGATCCCCTTGTCTTAAAATAAATTACATATGTCATTTCTATATGAAAATATAATGGAAGGTGAAGAAAAATGGGAGTACATGAGTCCTTAGTGGGGTTCCTACATAAAACCGTTTATGAGAGACCACTTCTCTTAAGTATCTTACCTATAATAGGGCGAAAGAACACTATAAAGAATATATATAGGCAATAAGTGTTAACTTACTTGTATCCCATATCCCTTCAATCTAATAGGTCTATGCCTAACCCTCAAGCTCTCCCAAGTCACATACCTAAGCAATGACCTTCTATTCAGCCTAGTGGATTTCATAACCCTAATGGATTCATTATTAACATATTTATCCACCCAAAAGTATTTTTTTCATATCCATGTGGCTACATAATCCATTTTGTATGACTATTTTACTATAATCAATCATGTGTACATTACAATCATGTATTCCATTAATAATTTGAATCATACATATTGAAAAAAATGACCCTGGTGTTTCTCTCCCTACTATGGATTCTTAGAATCTTATAAATCATGCATTTTTTGATAATGTGGGTCCCATATCCTAAGGAACCACTGACATGTCTTTTGGACTTGTAGTTCCATATGGTCATTAGATCTTCTAGAGATTTACCCATAGTTTCTCATCTCGACTTCTCTCACTATCTCATACATATCATGGGTTCGTTATTCCTTCTTACCTATTTTTTTCAATGGGAATGAGGTATAAATGGGATACCATTTCAGTGTAATATGAATTCCCTCTCCTCGATTATATTCTTTTGAAACCCATAAAGGTTCCCTCATTCATAATCCAACACATAATCCATTACCAAACATCTTTCACCTAGTGGTCCAAGTGAGATGACATTAAACTATATTCCATAGTGGTTATAATTGTATAACCTTAAACCACATGACACAATGGTTTTCATCCTAAGACCTTAAACTATATGAAAGAGTGATCCTAGTCATTTGAACCTAAACTTTATGACATAATGTTCATTTTCATATGACCATAAACATTATTATATAGTGGTTCTATTTTTTTGAACTTAAACTATAAGATATGGTGGTCCTTGTTACATCAACTTAAAAAGAAAATATTAAGTCCTAGTTGCATGAATTTAAAATGGATACCATTGGTTCATATAAAATGATCTTAAAAGGTATAACATACCTTGTCTTATGTTTTTAAACTATGACATTAAACCATGAGGGTTTTTATTCCCCTCACAAGTATATATAAGAATATGGTTTTATGGGCCTAATGCCTATATCATAGAACTTTTTATCTCCCATTATCCTTTTCACCTTTCTATATGGTGTTAAATTCAAGAGATACTTATTATATAAATTAAAAATATATTATAATAAATAATTTAAATAAAACATAGGAAAACATAATTCCTCTATGTGGTTTTCTTATAAATGTATCAGTGTCAATAAATCACATTCACTAAAAGTGTAACCAGTATTTTTACTTAGAACAATTTAATGGACATGATTTAAATAAATGAGATTGTTTAATAATAGAAAAATATATATCATTTTTAGGATTATTCAACCTCCCATCATCACTATTTTTATATGCACACCCGATGAAACTAGAACATGATAGATGTAATGAAATTTTTATGAATATACATCATGTTATCAAAATATTATCCATCATTATACCGGATTTTAGTTAACAAGTTGTTACTATATTATTATTAATAATTTAATTTCACCCACTATATCATCAAATTAGTCTAAAGACATTTTGTTATACACTTTTGACATAGTTTGATCAGTCTATAACTAAGAAGACCAGTGGTGGTGATCAAGTGGCTCATTTTTTCTCATAAAGCCTCTATTTTTAGAATTATTCTCCTTCTCCATTAAACCCTTGTCAGTTTGATTATCAAATAATAAATAGCCTATTTTTATTATCAATTTCATGGGTGTTAATGTCTCACATAATGGTCATTATGGTCACTTTCTTGGTCACCAAAAAATATTATATTCATTGTCACATTCTTTTTTATATAATTTATCTCTCACCTCTTGTGAAACGTTTCTCTATAAAATTAGTCACAACCTACTATTATTACATGCCACAAGACCATAAATTAATATATAAAGTATAGTAAATCATATATCTAGATATAATTTAACTAATTAGATTGCAATCATATTATCTAAATAATTTGAGAGATGAATTTATCTCATTTTCACAACTCTCTAACTTTCACTCTTTCCATTCATCACCACCTACTTCCTCTTACCTAACTTTCCTTTTTTCCTATTTTTTATATTTTTAATAATAAAAGAACAATATAATATTATATTTTTTTCTTATCAATAATAATATATTTAATTAAGTATGTATTCATAGGGATTTTTAAAACATTGAATGTAATAATCCATTCCTATCTAATATGTTTGTTATTCATTTGACCATCCAGGCCATCCAAACATTCCCCCATTTGAGGTTTATTTTTATTTTTTATTTTTTATATATGAAAAATCCTAAATAATTAATTATAATGTTTGTTACAATGGTGTAACTTAAGAGCATGAGTCTGACTTGATCACAAATTTTCATGTTTTAGAGTTGTGTTGTTTTGGAACATAAAAAATTAAAAATTAACATGCCGATAATGACTTCCAAAATAAAAAAAACCAAAATTTTATTAGATTATAAAAAAAAATATTAATTCACAAATTAAAACTAATATTGAACTAATCCCCTACCATTCATGCATCCCAAAATCCAATATCGTAAAAATATAAACTCACATGAATCAAAATTAACAATGAATACAATAAAAAAATACATTTTTTAATGAGGTTCAAACCTATTGATCCTAATACATAGTGTGGGTACCCATTAATTTATACAATTTGAAAAATAATAGAAAATTATAGAAGATAATTGAGATGGAATTAATTTCTTGTCTTAAACATGGTCTCCAAAATAATTTTTATTAATTGAATGATACACAATTACTAAATGAAAGATTAATCAGAAAAATGTAAATTGGTTTGAAAATATCACACCAAGACTTATATTCATATTTGAACCATGTTCTCTTCTTCTTAATCATGCCTTGATTACTCCATCCAAGACTCCCTTATTCCTCCTTCACTTATGTCAGTCCTTATATATATCTTATCCTTTTTCTCTTTTTTCCTCTCCTCACCAAAACCTTGATCCTACAAGAGTCTTGAATACTCTATACCTCAAATCAACCCCCCTTGATTAATCCTAAGAAATTTTATAATTATCATGATCTGGAACTATTGGGACATGGAAATGAGTATATTTTGATGGAAGTTGACTATTTTTCAAAGTGGTTTGAGGTGGTGGAAATGTCCGACAATTAAGATAATAGTGTGATTTAATTCCTCAAAAAGATTATTTTCATAGGATTTGTTTTTCCCAAGGATTTTATCACTAATAATGGATCCTATTTTAAAAATATAAAATTCAAATATTTGATTGAGAATTATGGATGTTCTTATAGTACTGGAACTTCTTACAATCCACAATATAGTGTAATGGTAGAAATTTTAAATAAGGATATTAAATAGATTTTATAAAAAAATGTATCTAACTCTAAGAAGGTTTGTTCCATGAAATTGGATGAAGCATGATGGACCTGTAGAACATAATTAAAAACCCCAATTGGTATGTTTCCATACTGGTTTTTTTGGAAAATATTATCATTTTCATATAGAGTTACAACATAATTCATAATGTTCTAAAAAAGATTTAAACATTGATTTTAGGAATTTTTTAGAAAGAAAACTGCTTAAGATGAGTGAGATATATGAAATTAGAAGAGAATCAGATGATAATGTCAAAATTTTCAAATAGAGGGATAATTATTTGCATGATTACAACATTCAAAATAGAGAAATCAAGGCTGGTCATAAGGTTCTCCTCTTTATTTACAGACTTAATCTCTTCCCATGAAATTTTAAATCCAAGTGGTTTAGAACTTTAACTATTCTTTGAGTGCTTAAAAATATAGCATTTGACATTTTTAGAGTAGAGAATAAACTAATTCTGGTAAATGGTTAAAGGATCAAACAATATTTTAAAGGGAATAAAAAGGTCTTTTGTAGAGACCCAAACTTGTTGTACATAGAAATTACATTACTTTTACAGAATACTTAATACATAATAAAAACAGATGCCCAAAGACTGTATTAGTTTAGTGTGTTTGGAAACTCGGAACATAATCTTCTAATCATGGTGAAAGATCTTCAACATCTCCCATAATGATCTTCCCCTTTTTTTCTTACCTAAAACCATTATTTATATCCTGTGGAAAATAAAACATAAAAAGGGTGAGCTCAAATGCTCAGTAAGGGTAAACATGGAGAACATAAAAAGAATCCATAAACATTTGAACGTAAAAACATGAATATAAAACACCACAATATTGAGCAATAACTTAAATCATTGTAGTACATAAGGCATAGATCATAAAGGAAAATTAATAATGATAAAATATCTTTGGAATTAAACATGTAATTGTGGAATCCATTAAGCACATGTTATGATTTCCATAGTAGCCATGGCATTGCTACCAAGACCATCATAGTGGACAAAGTCCATTGCTGAACCAGATTTACTTGTCATTCTAGCCCTGTATTACTGAACTGGATTCACCTGTCTTTCCATCCATGTCTATCTCATGAGATATAAATCTTTACCCAATGAATTAGAGGGATATATATGTCCCACCCATATCATATTGAAATCATTCTTACGTGTGTCACAAAATAATCATAAATCATACATCATAACCCAAAGAATAATATAGGTTTCATAGACATCATCTCATTGTGAGATAATCCATATAAAACAAATACATATCAATTAATCATAATAAAAATCAAACCATAATAGATACATTATACTTGAAACATAAACATGATAAATAATGTCATCCTAGATGGAAAATAGTTTTGATAAAACACTTGAAATGAATTCTTGAGGAAAATACCCTTCCTTCATCAAAATCATTTTATTTTCACAAAATGCCATGCAATTTTAAAAGAAAAGGATTTTGTTGAAAATAGTCATGAAATCTTGTATAGTAAACTTCATGAAAATAAGGCGTTATGAAACTATAAAAATTCATTCATGCTGTATAATTTAAAAAAACATTATCCTCGTACTTTTAACGGAAAAATCAAAAAGTACCACGTACGGTAAACAAAAGAAAGATTCCTTCCATAACACAAAGTAAAAGTCAAAAAGGGGTAAACATGACTTTAAAAATACATGGAAGAATATTAAACACTTTATGAAAACATTTTTATGGACATGGATGAAAAATATAACCCCAGTAAATACTTATGTATAATCAATCTCAGATAAAAATGAGATTGCAAAATTATCCCTTACCATAGGTCTGATATGTTTTGTACGTATCCTAACCTCATGTATAATTATTTAAATAATTTCGTTGACTTATTAAAGAATCATATTCATTTATATGATATCATATATTGTCCACTTATGACTTTATATTACCCATTCTTTTGTAAATTCCATGTTAAAGTAGCGTTTTGGGTAAAATCGTTTCATTTATCGTTCGTGTTTCGACTTGTTGTTCTTGATATTATTTCTTGTATCCTGATTTACTTAATTACAGAATGTAAAAAATTATTTATATATAATATATATTCAGAATATAAATATATATGATAGATCGATAAATATAATGAAATACACTGTTAATGGAGACGGTAGGCCGTACGTACATATTAACATTGTTTTCGTTTCCTTATTGAATTGAATAGAATTAAGTAAATGAAACATATATGTACATAAATCCAGTATCATTATTATGTAATATATTTCATGAGAATTTATTATATATATTCATAATCATACTTGAATGGTTAATCATGTAAAATGAATCTCATCGCGTTCGTGGAGATGGTAGTCCGTACGTACGAATGAGCAATGATATCATTCTTTTGATATTAAAATAGTATATAATTGGATGGTATATCGTATATAAAGAATCATAATAATGTTATATTTATTATTTATATCATTTATACTCATTATTATACCCATACAAATGATGAAATGTTTGAATAACAAACTACACCACGATGTGGAGACGGTAAGCCGTACGTACGAACGTGTTGTGACTTTTTCATTCATAGAATGGATAAAATAACTAATATGGTTGTAACATTTTTATAACAACATCAAAATATATAAAATATACTGGAGATATTATTTTATAATGGAAACAACAAAGGAGGAAGTGGAAGAAGAAAGGAACTTGAAATAGGTGGTGAGATATTTACCTCTTCTTCGGGTTCTTCCTTTTGATTTGATCAAAATGGATACTTAGGTTGGATTTCTGACTAAAGGAAGGACTCTAGGTTGAAGTGAGGATAGATTATAGGGTATTTGGGTAGGGGTTGGTTTATCCAAATTGCTTTGGAGGTTTTAATTAGGGAGAAGGGGGAGTACCCTTTTATAAGAGGGGTGAGGGGTACCTTAGGAAAAAATTAAAATATTATTTTATAATAAATTCATATTCGGTTTATAATGGATCCAAAGTGACTTATTTAGAGGCTAGGGTAGGGATGGGTTGACATAATCTCAACCAATAGGTTTTAGACAAGTTTAGGTTATCATTTTAACCTTATCATTTAGATTTAACTCTAAGTTAAATAATTTAACTTTTACTGTGTCTACTTGTATTCTTACACTATATGGTTAATAAACTTACTATAAACATCCAATAGAAACCCAATTGGTTAATTAATGTCATATATATTATTATATAAGTCTTTTGGACAAACATTATATTTTTAGGACCATTATATAAATAAATAATATAATATGTTTTTAAAAACTCTTTTATGTCAATTTTGACACTATTTGGTATTTTGTTTTCTCTAAATTCATAACAACATTATTACTTTGAAAACAAATCATCTAAAAAACCCTAATATGTTATATTAACCTAGAAAATTATTTTAATTCATAAAGAGTAACAAATTACATTTATTTTGGTATTTATAATATCAATTATGTTAATATTTCATTATAAGGTAATTATTGCATCATCATTGTGTCATAAATAAATTAAATTATTTATTTTAGAAAAAATATAAATAAAATAACATTATGTAGGAAATATTTTTAGATTTTTAATTAATATTTATAGTCGAATTTATCTTATGTATAACCCTATATTAAATTTTTTTTAGTTATTAAACTTTGATTTTAACTATTTTAACTCTTCTTTGAATAAAATAATAATAAGTGTCCTAATCTAATCCAAGTGGACCAAAGAGGTTCATATGTTATTCCTATGGTTGTTTTTGGTCGAATTATACTTATCCAATTGAATTAGGACATGTTTTAGGGTAATAATAATATCATTTTTACCCTTAATTACCCTATTTACTTTTAACCGTGGTAAATAAAAGTATAAAAGTTACTATTCACCAGAAATTATTTTTATCTTATTGAACCACATTTTACTTCTTGATATTAACCGTGTATCTCGGATTTTAAAAATTCAACTCACAGAAGCGGTAAAATTATGTTTTATGTAAATTTGCAAATGCTCCTAGGAGGTGGGTAAAAGACAATAAAAAGTTCAATAAAATTTTTATATATCTAAAATTATAATAAAATGACTCCAATGAATTAAATTGTACTTATATAGGTATTATTTATCTATTTTGACTTAAAATAAATTAAAATAAAATAAATGATTATTTAAATAAAACTTCATTTTTAACTAATAACTTAATGTTTTCACTATTCATCAAAAATTGAATGTTTTTAGAAAAATACCAAAAATTCACCCTAGGCTAATTTCAATATTCCTAATCAAAAAATGAAGTCCATTTTGAAAGATAAAATTTATAAAATTTCAAAAATTGGGTATTACTATTCATAACGGCTAGTTTATATAATATTTCAATAACATATCGTTGTTTAGTGAAACTCAGTATTGCGTACAACGCAAGCTATCGAGGAAGGTCGCTCTTGCGTGTAATGCAAGGCAAGTTAGGGTTGCATGTAGGGAAATATTCCTTTGGTGTTGTGTATAACATACTCAAAATATAGTTCAGTTATACATTGATCAAAATTTATACTTGGTGTTGTGCAAAATGAATGTTATTCGAAAGAACTTGAAATTGTGTGCATCACAAGCCAAAAATAGTGTTGTGTATACTACAAGATAATATAGTGTTGCATATAGTGCAAGCTAATACTGGTGACGTGTACAAAAAAAGTCATCAAAGAAATTAAAAACAATAATTCTCATAAAATCTCAGTGTGTTACAGTTTTGTTGCAATCTTTGTGATTTAAAATTGATTTTTCAATGAATTCTAAATGAAGATTTTAAATTTAGTGATTCATGGGAGCCAACACATTGTCCTTATTATGTGTTTACTTTTTCATCGATAATATAGTGTTTTTGTGCTTAATCATTTACTCGTTGTTTCCTACGAAATTTAAATATTGGCCTTCCTAGTCCATTTACTTTAAGAAGGTTGTTACTGAGGTGTCAAGAGAAGAGAAAAGTCCCAAATATTTTCTAGTCTAATAGAAGCTGCATGTTGGAGTCTCACTGGATAAAATTACATAAACTCTACCTATGGTTTCATATTTATTAAGTATAATTACTGAAATATATATTTTATTTGTTCACCATTAATATACTAAATGTTAGAAAACAATAGGATTTTACTTAATTCTAATAGGGAATGTATAATTTTGGATGAACTCACAGGAAAAAGATTCTTAAATTAGTTGACTTCTTATTTTAATTTCTATTTTTTTACTCTTCTAATTTTATTAATACTCATGTCATTACATGTTAGATGAAAATTGAGCTTCAATATATTCATATTTTTTACAGTGTGAACTTAAGGTTGGGGGATGATACCCCTTATGGTTTTTGTTTAAGTGTATCAACTTTAAATTTTGGGGTTCTACAATTTTTTAAATTTATTTTATTGATAATAAATTTGAACTAATTTGGTAAACCTTGTTTATCAACCTATATAATATTTATTATTTTGTAAATCATTGTTCAACATGTTGTTTCTTTTACCTGATGTGAAATTTATTATTTTCTGATTACAAAGACAAAGAATGTACTGTTTAATATATGTTATAAAAAATGTTTTAAAAATTGTGGAAAATGATGTTTGAATTTCATTGTGACCTTTTAACAAGTCATTATACTTTTGAATTACTAGTATTTTTTATCTTAAATGCCTAATCATTTTCTTCACCTTTGAATTCAAATTTTAGAAAAATTTTGGTTTTTATGGGTGGAGGAGAGGGTCTTCATTAGTGATCTTAATTGTGCTTTAATGTAAACCCATCAAAACCCCCTTAAATTTTTAAAATTGTGAGTTTTTTTAGATTTAACTTTCTTATTCAGTAGATTAAAATTTTTATAAAGATTGATATATTTCATTCCACTTTTAAGAGGTTAACTTTTTAAACTTTCTCTTGGATTTAATTAGGTTTATCAATTTATTTCTCTCTTAAAAATTTTTTGGTCAATTTTTTGGAGAAGGATTTACAATTATCATTGTTTTTTAATATTTTTATTTGGTTTTAGACTTATAATATACACATTTACAAGCTCTATGAAATGAAGAATCCTAATCCAATTTGAGCCTCTATTCCTTTCATTCTTTTATTCTTTTATATTTTATGTTATTAGATGGGTTATTTATGCAGCTCATAATTATTATATTATCTTATCCAGATAGGGTGTCTAATTATTATGACTTCTAATTACGTTTATTTGTTATCTGGTAGATAACAGGAGGTTTGGAAGTCTCAATTAAATTCATTGTGGTGATTTTTAAAACACATCCAAAATTTATAATTTTAATTACATTTGTAAAACCAAAATCAACTTTTGACCAAATAACCTTTTTCTCAGTGGAAAATCATGTTTTTATTCTTCAAATAGTCCATGGAGAAGAATATTTTCAAAAACTAATTTTTAGTGGAAACCCATTTTTGAACATGAGAATACTTTTCTTTCACTGAACTCGTAAAAGTGATTTCTTTAGGACATGAAATGTTTAAGTGTGGTGAATTTTATGTGGCCTTTAATTTTGGGGTTTTCCAACATCATTATTGGTATATTTTCAATGTTTTTAATTTTAAATTATTATTTAAATGGTTATTCATAAAAAAATTATTATTTTATAGAGGAGTTATTAATTATTGACAATTAAGATTGTTTTGTTTGTTTTTATGTTTAAATTATCCTTTCCTATTATTTTTTATTTTTTATTTTTTTATTTCAGAATGCTCTTTTTAAATTTTAATTATTTTTATTATTGTATAATTTTTTAGTATTTTAAATTAAATAATCATTTATGTGATTTTATTATTAATCTATTAATTAATTTAAAGAAGTTAAATTTAGTATAAAATATTGTATTTCAAATTATTTAATTAATTTAAATTTAAATTTTATCTTTAATATTTTATAATATTTATTATTTCATTTATTTTATGAAGAAGTAAATTATTTTAAAAAAAATAATTTAAATTTTTAATATTTAATTTTATCAGTTTTATAATTATTCATTTTTAATATTTTTTTATTATTATATTCATAATTAGTTTTTAATATTTTAATTTTAAATGACTTAATATTTATAAAAAATTATTTTAATATGTTTATGTTTTTGATCATTTCTCACAGTGGGAAATTTTACAATGGCAATCGATTGTTAGTGAGGAATTTAGCGGAGGTAAGTGACTACATGTTTTAATCAAATGATCATGCATGTTCTACTTGTGTATATGGATTTGGGAAAGTAAAAAAGGGATTAACCACATGCTTAATTGATTAACCACACACTATAATCATGAACAATTGGAAATATGTAAAATAATGGATCTTAGTATACTAAACTGACCGACCACGCACCCTTCTGAGGATCAACCGCAAGATGTATATACACTGTCAACATTTTTTCATGAAGGTAATAACATAAGTAGATGATGATTCATAAGTGTAGAGAAACTCATATAAGGGTAATATTTATTTCAGCTATACTATGTCAAAGTCAAGCTACACATTTCAAGACGACCTAAATGTACAGATACAAAAATAAAATTATTACAAAATATAGATAGGGGAAACTAAACATATCTTATAATTTTGGAAAAATTGAAATTTGATAAACATAAAGAGTTGGAGGGTTGGAATCAACATTTGATAGTGACACATAACTTCTTCAAGTCGCATGTTTGAACAAATGTATGAGGAAATATTTGGAGACTGTATCAGACCATAAGTGCATCTAGATGAATTTACAATAGAATCATATGCACTTATTTAATTCAGTTTTGAAGGTTCTTATTTGAATAATGTGTGGGTAACATTGAAATATCATAAGTAGCATGTGTTTGGTGATTTGGTGTAGACTAGGTAAAGTAGGTAAAATTCATATATGACCAACTTGTTGAATTTAAGGTAATTTTCAACTATGAAAAAATTATGATCAGGGAGACAATCATTGGATAATATTTGCATTAGATATTTTAGAAAATAGAAAGGAACATATCAAAGTTGATAACATTTATTCATGATTAATTTCAAATGGGTGATTTCTTCTTACCCTTTCCTTTTTTTCATTCCTTCATATTCACTTTAATCAAAAATGAATTTTAGTATGAATCGGGAATTGAAAATATTTTTCAAATAACTTCTTCTTGGAGAATTAAACATCTTGTTTAATATTTTCACCTTTTCATGATATTTTTTCATAGAAATTTCATTCCACATATAGAATTTTATCTTATAAACATCAAAATATTTTTGTGGGATCGATTATAATTTCAATTATATAATTTAAATTGTGTTTGGATAATGCTTGAAGTGGTGACCTCCATGAATCATTCCTCATCAAGTTTTTTTCCTGAAGAAGGATATTAACATAATAAATTTTGGTGGATGTGCTTGAAAAAAAATCTATGAAAGAAGAAATCATTTTAAACAAGAAAATTATAATTCCCCTTACTTTTGTCACAATTTTTGTTCTCATTTCATGTTCTCATTTCTATATATTTTAATTTATTCATCTATTCTGATATCACCATTTCCTTCATCATTCCTTCCCATAAATAAAAAAATATTAAAAATAAATCCCTCACTATTTTTTGTTTTTCTTTTCCTCTAAAATTCTGGGTTTGCATTATCACAATTTCCCTTCCCTAAGGGTTTAACACGTTGCACAGGACAATGATGCCAGAAAATTTGAGGCCTTATCTTCAAAGGACCAATGTTTTTTATTTATAAATCCTACAAACTATAGGTATAGTAGTGAGTATGGTGTCAAACCCATGGGGAAGGGAAATTGTGATCATGGAGATATAGAATTTAAAAAGAAAAGAAAAACACAAAATAGTATTGGGTGATATTTTGTTTTGTGAAAAATTATGATGAAGGAAACAATGATCTCATAAAAGATGAAAAAATTAAAATATTGAGAAATGAGAACGATAATTGTGAACAATAATTCAAAAAAAATCAAGGGTAATTACAACTATCTAGTTTAAAATGATTTCTTCTTTCATGGATATTTTTTTTTTCAAGTTCATCCATGAAAATTTATTAGGTTAATCTCCTTTTCCAGGATAAAATACTACTGAGGAATGATTCTTGGATCTCTCCATTTCCAAAATCATTTAAAAAAAATGTAAATGATAAAATTGAAATTTGAATTAATCTCGATAAAATTTTCTAATGTTATGAAAATAAACCTGTAGAATCAAAATGAACTTTTTAAGAAAAATATCATGAAGTAAAAATATTAAATGAGAAGTTTAATTCCCCGTGTATAAATTCACTGAAAAACGTTTTCAATTAAATATTAATAATAAAATTTAATTTTGATTAAAGTTGATGTGAAGGAATGAAAAAGGAAAGGGAAGAAGATATATCCCCATTGAAATTAATCATGAACGAGCACTGCCGACTCTACTCTATTCCTTAATCTTGTTTGAAAACTCTAATACAGAAATTCTCCAATGATCATCCCCCCAATCAAAAAGTTATCCTAGTTGAAAAGGTTATTGAATCTATTTTTATTTTCATTCTTTCCCCCTTGGTCATATATGAATTTAACATAATTAACTCAGTCTACACCAAATCAAATAACACATGTTGTTGGTAAACATTCTCTATTTAATGCATGTGATTCAAGTATAACCATAAAAATAGAATTAAATTAGTGAACATGCATTTTGTTATAAATTCATCTAGATGCATATCTATCACGATACAATCTCAAAAAATTCCCTCAGAATTGTTTTTCCAATATGTGACTTAATGAATTCACATGTCATTGCCAACTATTACTCGAGTGATTCCAACCCTCAAACCCTGCATCTTTATCAAATTTAAGTTAATTTAAAATTATTGTATATGTTCAGTACCCTCCAGCTATATTTTGTATGATTTTTATTTATGTATCTATACCTTTTTGTTGATTATAAAATCACATCTTGTGTTTGATGTTGTCTCAATGAAATACAAAGGACCCTTACATTGGTTATTCCACCCTTACGAAGCCCCATCTGTATATGCTATAACAATTACACAAAAAATGTTAACCCATACACAGGTTGACCCATATGTAGACTCCTGACTACCCTTATGTAAATGTTGTGACTACTAATCTAGATTCCTTATCTGAACCAGCGACTTGTCCATGATGAACACAAAAAACATGTGTTATGAAAATGGTTGATCTTTATCAGTGCTATTCTTAGTGCGGATAAATGTTTTTAATAAAAAATATTATTAATATATATATATAATTATTATATTTATATTCCAAAATAATGTTTATTTATATACATTAATTAAAAAAAGCATTTTTATAATTAATATAAACGTGATATATTAATATATACTTTTTAATAATTCAAATATATATATATATATATAATGTTTTAAAAGAGTATTTATATGATTATATATATATATATATAAATATTTATAATTTTATAATTTTTTTTAAAATAATAAATATTTTTATTATATTTATAATTATATATTTATAATTATATATATATATATATATACTTTTTAAATATATTTTTTTATAATTATAATTATAAATATATATTTAAATAAATATATGTCTCAAATGGATTTGGTCAATATATATCTCAAGAGTTTATTTGGGGACATGATTGTGGTTTGCTATGTTCCAAATGTTAACATTGCCTATATTATAACGATGCATGCATATGTTATGCATGCATCATGAATGTTCATTTCACTCTTATCATGCTTTCCATATATATGTGATGATTCATTTTTTATCATCTATACTTTACTAGGTTTATGGTTCATTCATGTTATACCCATGAACTTATTATGCTATCACAAATACTTATAAAATTACAATAAATATTTTTAAAAAATAAATATATTTATTATATTTGTAATTATGAGTTTTTAGTTATATATAAACACTTTTTAAATATATTTATTTATAATTATAATTATAAAAAATATATATATTTATTTATTTAATTAATTGTAAAATTAAAAGAAATACGATTATTATAAGGTTAAAAATATGTATATTAATATATTAATAAATATATAAATATATATAAATATATTTATAATTATATAAAAATATTTCTAATATTTATATATTTATAATTATAATTATAAATATATTAATTATATATAATTATGAAATTACAAATATATTAAATATATTTATTATAATTTTATAAATATACATAAATATTTATATATTTATAGTTATAATTATAAATAAATATTTATTTATTTAAATAATTATAAAATTATAATAAATATATTAATTATATTTATTATTATATAATTTTATATAATTTATATATATATTACATATATTTATAAAATTATAAATATACTAAATATATTTATTATAATTTTATAATTATTTAAATAAATATATATTTATTTAACATTATAACTATAAATATATTTATATATATTTTTAAATAATTATAAAATTATAATAAATATATTTATCATACTTACTATTTTAGAAATATATACAATTAACATATTAATTATAATTTTTTAATTTTTTTAAATATATCTATATCTATTTATAATTGTATAATTATTTAAATATATCTATATTTATTTATAATTTTATGATTATTTAAATATATATATTTATTTATAATTATAATTATAAATACAAGAAATATATTTATTATAATTTTATAATTATAAATAAATGTTTATTTATTATAATATTTATAATTTTACAAATATATATAATTATATAAATATATAAAAATATTTATTATATATATTTATTATATATATAATTATAAATGTATTTATTTATTTATTTAAAATTATAATTATAAATGTTTATTTATTTATAGTTATATTTATAAATATATATAATAATATAAATAAATTATTAACATTAGATCTTTGTCAGTTCTTTTTAGGGCTAATAATACTGCTCTTTATCAGCACTATAATTTTTGTTCTTATAAAGACACATTTTATCTGCGTTTTTCAGCATTGATAAAGGGTTGTCTTTATCAATGATAAAAAGGAACTGATAATGAGAAGTGTTACTAGTGCTTTCTATTTTAACACTAATAAAACTACCATTTATAAACACTTTTTTTGGATGTGCTATGAAATTCTTGATTTTATAAAAATTACCCTAACAGTCTCCTTCACTCACGTCCTCAAAATTTTTTGGAACATGACTACCTTGGTCGAACCTTATCTCTACCATCGTTGAACTGTATCTATGTCACCACCAAACCCTACTATGATCGTTGTCATCAGTGCCGCTATCAACTCGTACATCTTCTACTACCTAACCCTACTACTTTCGTCGAACCCTATCCAAATCTAAGGTATGTTCCTCCTCCTCCTTCCCTTTTTATCTCACTCACACCCTTAGCCTCAGCACTCCCTCACAAGCTCGCACCCTCATCCTCACATTTGTATGCCATCCTTGACATCAAAATTCATTCACTTGGTATCTCCACTTATCTCCATTTCTCATTATTCTAATTCGACATTAGTGGATCTAGTCATGGTGTTCAATAAATCAACATACAATTTTTAGATTTAGATAAACTATTCAAAAATGTCCATGAAAATCTATACTTCAAATCCACCGATTTCAATTCACCAACAATATCCTTTTTTTGTTTAATATTTAATTGGATTTAATAGTTCATTTGACAGCTTAAATTGGAATTGAGTGGATCTGGTGTGTCTTCAATCATTAATTTTATATCTAAATATGTTTATGTTTCCCTCCATTGCTACTGGTTCTAAAATTATGTAACATTGATTTTTCATTAGTCTATTTTCTTCTTATATGAAAATCTATTAGTTTGTTCTTCATGAGTAGTTATGTTTCAATATTAGGTGAATCAACTTAGTGAAGGTCATTTAAATTTTTTCCTGGTTTAATGTTATGAATCTTAGCCATTAAAACTTACAAGGGTCTTGTTTTTTCAGATTTAATCTTACAACACTCAAATCTAACCTAACGCAATTGAGTTTTTTCATATTTATCCATATATTGATCCAATGATTGTTGACATGCCCTGCATCATTTCCCTGTGCTTACATATCTTAGCCACTCAAAACAACACACCCTACATGCACCACAATTACATCATTTCCCCATGCTTATAGCTCTTAACCCCCATGGTGGTTCTCTCTACATGTTTCACACCATAAACCAGGACAACCTGACATCATTGCCTCTTTCTTGGCCTCCCTTGGATGTATGTTTTTAACATTACACCCCACACACTTGAAATCCAAGCCCACAACAAGTTGGACCCCTATATAAGAGACTCATTTCTTTGAGACTGAATTTATACTAGCATTTTAAAGAACAACCAGGTTTATATTAATGTTTTTTATATTCATTTATTAAAGAAAACATTAATAATTTTTTTATAGAGAGTCTACTCGACATTTTTAAAACAAATTATAGGAAGATCTAAATATGCATTCTATGAAAATGTATTTTGATATATTCAAAGGGTTTCAAGTTTATAATTTTATAATTTTATATGTTTTTTAATTTATATTATTTTAAAAATTTTATAGTATATTGTATTATAATAATATATTTTAATAATAATTTTTATTAAATATTTGTAGTTTTATAGTTTTAAAATTTATAAATTTATATACTTTTATAAATTTTATAGTATATAATATTAAAAATATATAGTTTAATTATAAAAATTTATTAATTATCTATAATTTTATAGTTTTCTTGATTTATAAATTAATATAGAATTATAGTTTGATTCATTATAAATTTTTATACTTTTATAAATTCATAAATTTTACTTTTTTATATTATAATTTTATACTTTAATAAATTTTTAAAACTACATACTTTTATAATTATGTATACTTTTTTAACATATATACACATTTATAAATTTATATACATTTATAAATTTTGTATATTTCTTTAAAATATATTTATATTTATAAATTATTTATATTTCTACTCATCATGCTGTCAAAAATTATTTTTGAAAGTTACTCATAACATTGTCTTTTATTGAAAATATTCAAAAGGTTTTATGAAAAAAAAATTGTGATTTAAATTCATTTTTACCCTCTATATCTAAAGGATATAGATCTTAATGATTTTTTATACTGGAGTTATCCAAATAAATTACAATAATATGAACCATTTGAAACTCCCAAAATTGCTAAGGATGAAACTACTCCACATGGATTCATTCATGTGGCAAAGCCCTCTAACCGTTTGGGTTCCTCTAATCAACTAGTTTTGAATAAATGGATATCCATTTATAATTTGGATGATTAAGTATATAGATGGTCATTCCCCTGTTATATTTATAAATTTCCTCCAATATGTTTTTCTATCATGTGGGATAATAATCTAGTTTTCAATCTTTCCATTTTAATTCAAGAAATTCATGATATCCATCTTCAATTGAACATATTTTGTGTATTTATTTTATTAAATATTAATTCTACCAAATAAAATAGTATGGATATGAATAGATAATGGATGGATTCCAATTGTATGAAAAAAGTGTATGAAGATGGGGTGAAAGAGTTCATCAATTTTGCAAAATATCATGCATATGACTCTTCCCAAATCCGTTGTCTTTGTTTACACTGTTGTTATTCAAGACTAATTAGTCCATAGAATTTATAATAACACTTTATCTTTCATGAAATTGTTCGATGTTATAAATTTTGGAATAAACATGCGGTAAAAGAAAATGTAGCTAGTGACTGGGATAGTACTATGTTTTATGAATCATTTGATATGATTGAAATTGTTGAAAATGAAGAAAGCCATAACAAGGATATAACTACAAGTGTGAATGATGATGATGTTCATATTGAGGAAATGATAATAACATTAGAAGATAAAATTTTTTATTTTCCAAAATTGTTTGAGAAGATAAAGAGGTTTGTAAAGATGACATTGTATTTTGGTTTCTCTAAGTATACAACATTATCAGCAATGCTGAAGCTATATAATTTGAAATCTGGAAACATATGGATTGAAACTGGTTTTACTAGACTAATTCTATTGAATTATATGATCCTATAAAATAATGAGCTCCCAAGTAGAACATAATATGTTAAAAGAATACTACATTTGATGGGTACGATCTCTGAAAGAATACATGCATGTATAAATGATTTTATACTATTTTTCAAGGACTATAAATCACATAAATAATTCCCAATGTATGGTGATTGTTGATACAAGAAAGTTGAATCAGGTCCTATAAAAGGTGTATGGTACTTTCCAATCATTCCATGGTTTAGGTGCCTATATGGAATTGAGGAGACTGTAAGGAAATTAATGTGGCACACAGATAAAAGAAAGAAATATTGGAAACTTTTCAACCCAATAGACTCTCCTCATTGGAAGAGAATTGATCATGAATATTCTTAATTTCGAAATGATACAGGAAACATTCATCTTGCATTATCTACATATGCTGTGAATCTTTCTAGTTTTCAAAGAAACACTCATAGTACATGACCAGTTATGTTGGTAAATTATAACATTCCACCATGGTTATAGATGAAAATAAAATAAATCATGTTATTTATGCTTATATTAGGACAAAAAATGGGTAATTATATTGATGTTTATTTGGATCCATTGATCAAAGATTTGAAATTATTTCGTGATTTAGGTGTAACATTGTATGATGCTTACATAAATGAATATTTCACATTGAGAGTTGTGTTATATGGGATGATAAATGACTTTTATTCTTATGGAAATTATTTAGGATATAGAATTAAAGTATCTCAAGGGTGTACCATTTTAGAACAAGGTATATAGTCAATTATGTTGAAATAATCATTAAAGACATTGTTTCTAGGACCTCAAAGATTTCTACCCTGATGGTATAAGTAATAATCTTATACAATATCATTCAATGGATGTTCAGAAGAATATACAACATCGTCTCCACTAACTGGAGATAAAATATTTTAGAATGTAAAATATTTGGACATAGATTTTGGTAAACCATTTTTGAAAAACATTAGGAAAACCGATTGGAAAAAGAGATCATTATTTTGGGATTACCGTACTGAAATTGTTAATAAATCAGAAAATTTATTTATGTTATGCATGTTCAAAATATGTATGTTTTAGTTTCCTTGGAATGTCACTAAATACACAAATAAAATGATGTATGTAATTAAAGTTGGGTTGCACAAGGTTGACATGGGAATATAGTGAAGTGTTGGCGTCATTCAAGGATGAAAAAAAAACCTTTCTTCCTCCAGCTACTTACACTTTTTCCAGGTAGGAGAGATATCAATTTTCCAACTTCTTAAATGAGGTAAATTTTTATAGGGGTATTCATAAAATATCAAAAATATCATGTCAATGAATGATTTAAATTTAAAGGTTATGAAATCACATGACTTTTGTGTTTTTATACAAGATCTAATTCATATAGCTTTACGCTAAATTTTACCCCAGATTTTCTGTCATGCACAAACCAAGATCTATTTATTTTTCAAAACTATATGAAAAAGATTTATAAACTCTATGAAATTGCTAAGTGTATAAATGAAATTTTTTTCCATATTATGTGAATTGGAAATGTTCTTCCCACCATCATTATTTGATATGATGGTTCACTTGATGGTTCAATTGGTGAGAGAGATTTTACTACGTGGTCTTGTATATTATATATGGATGTACCCCCATTGAATGGTATATGATGATTTAGAAAGAGTATATCAAAAATAAAAGTTATATAGAGGGTTTTATTGTGGATCGATATATTATTGAGGAAGCCATTGAATTCTATACTGACTACCTGTCTGGTGAGGAAAGTATCTGTCCACCAAAATCTAATCACACTGGTCAGCTTGTGGTTGAAGGAATTTATATAAAGAGATGTTTTCATAATCAATATTAGATATTGGGAGTAGGCCAACCTTTACGTTTTACCAAATAGTTTGGAGGTTTCACCATATTTTGAAACCCACAAATAAATTTGTAGGTATTTGAATCCATTAAGGTCTGAAATTTGGATATCAAATAAACATAATCAATAGTTTATAGGATGGTTTTGAGAACATATTTTTAAAGTGTCAGTTGAAAATATGGATTCAATTTTAGAACGACTTCAATGGAGATCCAGAGGACCAATTGTGAATATATTATCTTACAGTGGTTAATTAATCAATGGATATGCATTCTATATAAATGAACATGATGAAAACAATACCATGAAAAAGAGTGGTGTTACACTTGTGGATGAAGCGATGTGTGTTTCTAGTACTAAGGATAGAAATCAAATTTTTGAGAATATGTCATACTTTGGCATCATCAAAAAATATGGCAGTTGTATTATATAACAAACTAAGTGACAATTTTTCAATGCAAGTGAGTTGATAACATGAGTGTCGTTAAAATAGATGAATTGGGATTTGTGAAAGTGGATTTCAGTAAGGAAGGATACAAAGACAAACCATTTATAATGGAATCATATGTAGGAAATGTATTTTATGTTCTAGACCCTCTAAACCAAAAGTGTTCAATTTTTTTGTTATCGACCAAAACCACTGAAGGGTCGTATGAAAATTCAACAAAGGATGTCCCTTTAATTGGTACATAATAATAATTTTTTAGTGTTCCCAAGGTAGATGATTTTTTTATATCATAGGAGTATATGATAAAGGGATTTAGATACTCTATAGAATGGTCAAATCTATTCAGACATTAAAAAAAGTTTGTTCAATAATCAAGTTATATTTTTTTTGTGATATAAATTATGTTTCCGCATGTTATTATATGTTAATTTCTGAATTTATGTAATCTAAATTAAATTTTAAACCAATTCTATAGATAATTACTTCTTCAGTATACCTGATGAAAGAATGTAAAAAAAATATCATGAAGATGTGACTTCCATAGAAGTAATGTATTGTTTCATATTTATGTTTAATTTATTTATTATTAGTATTACACACATTATAATTTTTTTCTTATACAGGTGTATTCCTTTGTTCGGGTTAGGGTGGTTTTTTAGAATCTGATCATGCTCATGGGAGATCAGACTTCAAGGATGCAACTAATATTTAAATGATAAGGTAAAGTGTTTTTTAATATACTATGTTTTTACTCATAATATCGTTTGTTCTATACTACATTAATATAATCTAAATTAAATGTTTTACTACTCATGTAGACAAAGTCTTTTGAATGTGAAAATGTTAGCAACCCTGTAGAGTAATAGACTATAATGAAGGAAACCCTTTGGGAAGATGTAAAGGTAATGTTAAAATATACATTCTTGATTTTACATAAAAATTACATAATGAAATGTTGATTTAATTTTCAGTATTACATTCAGAGTTAGTTTGTTTTAATAGATTCATGCCCATATTTCATGCCTTTTTTCACCAAAACTTCCACATACTTATTCTCCCTCAAAACCTTTTCACCCATATAGTGTTGGCATTTAACACTTTCCTTCAAGTTCCCACCAATAACTTTACAAGAATATAAACGATGCTTCCTCTACTCAAGCCCAGAGGTAATCTTGATTTTTTTAATATAAAATAATTTTCCATTGAATTAATGTATTTTTTCCATATTTAGGTTTAATTTATTTATCTATATTATTACTCATATAATAATTGTTTTATTATATAGGTGGATTCTTTTTTTAGGTTGGGTGGCTTCTTAGATACTACTAATGATCATGATAGATTGGACTTTGAGCCTACAATTGGGATAATGACAACAAGGTAATTCATCAGGAATGCATACAACCATCATGAAAAGTTTAATTCCTACTAATTATTTAATTAATTTTTTCATCATTTTATCTATTATTTGTCAGTTAATTTCTTTATCATTTTTATCAAATACTTATATGGTTATTTTCATAGGTCTTTTAGGAATTCATATTTTTATTTCAACTACCTACCAACATTGCATATTGAGTTGATGTTCTTATCCAAAAAAACATTCTCATTATTTAAATTCAGAAGAGTAGTGGAAGCTCATTTTCCCATTTTGTTAACTTCTCAAGATATAATGTGAATATGAGCTTCCCCTACTCTTCTGGATTTCAATAACGATAAACGTTTTTCAACTAACAACATAGATTCAATATGCAGTGTTGGAGTTTTGACAAATAAAATAAATGTAAATCATGGTAACATTGGTAGTGAGTATTGTTTTGAGACTTTGGGACGTGTGGGAATCAACCACACCTAAATCTTAATCACAGTGTGACTGGTATGACTCCAAGTACTTTTCTAATTTAAGAGTGGAATTAATTTTAGTAAAAAAGACAACTAAAATACACAAAACTAAGAAAAAAACTCATCTTCTTTTGATAATTTAATACAATGATCCATAAATAATTTTTGATGTGTAAGAATCAGCTGAACCTCAATCTGACACATGATGTCCCTGATATGACTCAAAGTGTCTGTTATAAGTTTAAAATGTATATTTTAGTTCAAAAAGTGTCATTTATTAAAAACAGATCAAATGTGATCTGATTTTATTTATAATTTATGAAATCAATTCATAAATCATTTTTGATTTTTTGGAATCTGTCTCATGTCAAACTGATACATGATGTGACCAATGTGACTCAAAGTGCGTGTTTCCAGTTTAAAATGACATTTTTTGAAAAAAAGACAAGTGATGTAGTCAAAACCAAGAAAACAACTTTTTATTGTTTTTATAATTTAGTAAAATGACCCATAATTGATTTTTGATGTATAGGAATCATACTCACCTCAATCTGATACAGGATGTGCTCGATATGACTCAAAGTGTCTATTATTTGTTTTAAATTGACATTTTTGTTCAAAAAGTTTCACTCACTAAAAACAATTAAAATGCACTTGGATTGTTTTGGTAATTTAGTAAAATGATTCATAAGTCATTTATGACATGTATGAAGTAGTCTCACATCAAACCGACACATGATGTGACCAATATTACTTATAGTATGAGTTTCGAGTTTGAAATAAAATTTTAATAAAAAAGATAAGTAACCTAATCAAAACTATAAAAGAAACTTCGTATTGTTTTTATAATTTAGTAAAATAATAAATAATTCATTTGTAATGTGTAATAATTATCCTCACCTCAATATGACTCATGTTCTGACTGGTATAATTCCAATTATGTCTATTTATTTAAAATTGACATTAATAAAAATAATAAGTGACATACTAAAAACCAAGAAAAAACATTCATATTGTTTTGATACTTAAGGAAAGTGATCCATAAGTAATTTATAATGTGTATGAATAAAACCTACCTCAATATGATGCACGGTGTGACCAGTATAATTCTAATTGTGTCTATTTATTTAAAATTGACATTAATTTTGGTAAAAATAACAAGTCACATACTAAAAACTGAGAAAACACATTCAGATTAATTTTATACTTTAGGAAAACTATCCATGAGTCATTTGTTACATATATGAATCAATTATACCATAATATGATGCACAATGTGACTGGTATGACACAAAGTGTCTGTTATTAGTTTAAAATTGACATTTTAGTTCAAAATTTGTGTCACTCACTAAAAAGAATGAAAGTATACTCTGATTGTCTTGATAATTTAAGAGATGATTTAATAAGTCATTCGTGATGTGTAGTAAGTAGTCTCACATTAAAATGACACATGATTCAATCAATATCACTCAATGTGTGTTTTATGGCTTGAAATGACATTTTAGTAAAAATCACAAGTGACATACTGAAAACTGAGAAAATGAATTTGGATAGTTTTGATACTTTAGGTAAATGATACATAAGTAATTTTTGAAGGGTATCAATTAGCCTCACCTAAATATGATGCATGGTGTGACCGGTATAACTACAAGTGTGTCATTATTTAAATTTGTCATTAATTTTAGTAAAAATAATAAGTGACAAACTCAAAACCAAGCAGACGCATTCAGATTCTTTTGATATTTTAGTAAAACAATAAATAAGTCATTTATGAGGTTTAGGAATCAACCCCGCATTAATATGATGCATGGTGTGACCGGTATAACTAAAATTGTGTATTTTTATTTAAAATTGACATTTTATTAATGTATTATTTCATATTAATGTTTTATTTAGTTATATATTGTATTCTTAATAGAAGAATTGTTTTCATATATAGGTGGATTATTTTTCTTGGGTTGATTTGATTTTTTCAGTAACTGATACCATGGACGAACTTTTGTGAGAGGGAATCACAGACTCCAAAGAAGATGAAATATTAATGTTTTTAAATGTTTGTGGATAATTGTAAATATAATTATACAAAACACTATTTGAATTGTATATAGTAATAATTTTTTGTATTTAGGTTGTTAAATTTATTTCAATTAAATTATATATTTTCCGTACATAGTTTACAAGTATTTTTTAGGTGTGTTGTAATATAAATCGCACCTTTTAGTAGGTTGGGCCTTTATCAGCGCTATTTCTAGAGCTGAAAAGGGGTGGCCTCTATCAATGTTTTTTAGTGCTTATAAATACCCCCTTTTATCAAACCTTTCACAGAATTTATAATGGAGACCCCCACATTGACAACCATGAGGATAACAATTCTTTTTTAGCATTGTTAAAATCCTTTTTGCATGTTGTTAAAGGGAATATTTGTAGTAGTGAGGGAACTGAGGCTTCAAATTTGAGTGGATAAATTTGCTCGCACGTGTTGTTGTACCCTTCATGGATAGATCAACGATCAAACAAAGGAATCTAGATTACTGGTCACAATATTTACATAAGGGTTAACATGAGGTTGTGTATAGGTCAACATTTTTTCATAAAGTTCATAACATATGTAGATTAGGCTTCGTAAGTATGAAATAACTCACATAAGGGTCATATGTATTTCAATAGGAGTACGTCAAATCCAAGTTTCACTATTCAAGATAGCATAAAGGGACAAATAAAAATATAAATTTCATATGAAATATGGATTGGGGATACTGAATAAATTTGATAATTATTGACAAAATAAAATTTCATAAAGATAAAGAGTTCAATGGTTGGAATTATATGAGAAACATTTGGTAGTGACATGTAACTTCTTCAAGACACACATTCAAAAAAGGTATGAGGGATTTTTTGGAGACTGTATCAAACAAAAAATGAATCCAAATTAATTTATAATATAATTCTCTTGCACCCATTTAGTTTAGTTTTGAAGGTTCTTCTGGAATCATGTGTAGGTAACAAAGAAAGATGATCGGTGACACGTGTCTAATGATTTGGTCTAGACTGAGTAAAGTATGTGAGATTCATCTATAACAAAGTGATAAAAAATGAAAATATGAATTAATTTATGAAAATTTTAACTACTAAAACATTATTATTGGGGATATGATTATTAGATAATCTTTGAACCAAAGATTTTAGATGGTAGAGAGGAATAAATAAGAGTCGATAGAATTCATTCATGATTAATTTCCAAGGGGGTATTTCTTCTTCTCCATTTATTTTAATTTCCTTTATATTCACTTTAAGAAAAACTGAATTTTAATATGAATCATGAATTAAAAATATTTTGAAGCTAATTTATTCTTGGGGAATTAAACATCTTGTTTAATGTTTTAACTTTTTCAAGATTTTTTTCTTAAAAATTTCATTACACCTCTAGAATTTTATTTTATAAACATTAAAATATTTTTATGGGATCAATTATAATTGAAATTATATGATTTAAATTATTTTTGGATAAATATTGAAATGGTAATATCTGTGAATAATTCCTTAATAGGTTTTTTCCCTGGAGAAGGAGATTAACATAATAAATTTTTGTGGATGCACTTGGAAAAAATCTTCCACTAAATAAGAAATCTTTTTAAACCTGAAAGTTCTAATTCCCCTTTATTTTGACTCTATTTTTATTCTTAGTTAAGGTTACTGATTCTAGATCTTTTAACTAATTCATATTTTATGAGATCACCATTTCCTTTATCATTTGTTTTCCATAAATAATAATATATAAAAAATAATCCATCACTATTTTTTTTGTTTTCTTTTCCAATTCTGGATTTTCATGATCGTAATTTCCATTCCCCAAGGGTTAAAATCCTTACACACTATAATAGTTCAAGAGTATTTGATGTTTTACCTTCAAATAACCAAATTTTTTTATTTATAAATCCTAAAAACTACATGTATAGAAGTGAGTATGGTTTCAAACCCATAGGGAAGAGAAATTATGATCGTGGAGATCCATAATTTGACAATAAAACAATAACATAAATCAATAATTGATGATATTTTTTTATTTATGGAAAACAAACATTAAAGGAAATGGTGAACTCATACAAGATGAAAAAAATTAAAAGATATAGAAATGATAATGATAATCATGAACAATAATTGAGATAAAAGAAATGGGAATTACAAATTTTTGGTTAAAAATGATTTCTTCTTTCATGGAAAATTTATTACAAGTGCACCCATAAAAATTTATTAGGTTAATCTCCTTATCTAGGATAAAAACTATGAAGAGCTGATTATTGGAGTTCTCTAACACAAGAATCATACAATAAGATTGTAAATCTTAAAATTGATTTTATAATTAATCTAGATGAATTATTCTGATGTTTTGAAAATAAAATTATAGAGGTGAAATGAAATTTATAAGAAAAAATTCATAAAGAAGTGTAAATATGAAATTATTAGTTTAATTCCCCAAGTTTAAATTCAATGATATACATTTTCAATTAAATATTCATCCTAAAATTCAGTTTTTATTATGGTTGAAATGATGGAAATGAAAATGAAAGGGAAGAAGAAATATCCCATTTGAAATTAATCATGAATGGGCTCTGCCGACTTTGCTCTATTCCTCAGTCTCGTCTGAAATCTCTGGTCCAAAAATTTTCCAATGATCATCTCCCCAATCAGAAAATTGTCTTAGTAGAAAAGTCTCTAGAAATCATTTTTATTTTCATTCTTTATCTCTTGTTCATTGATGAATTTGACAAACTTAACTCAGTCTACACGAAATAAAAGAACACACGTCACCGGTCAAATTCCTCTATTACCTGCATGTGATTAGAGAATAACCTTCAAAAAAGAATTATATGAGAACATGTGACTTATATTATAAATTCATCTGGATTCATCTCTATCATGATAAAATCTCCAAAAATTTCCTCAACCTATTATTCCAATAGACGACTTAAATAATTCCTATATCACTGCAAACTATTACTTGATTGATTCTAACCTTCAAACTCTTCATCAGTATGAAATTTCAGTTCATCAAAAATTATCATATATGTTCACCAGCCTCCACCCATATTTCATATAAATTATATTTTGGTATTTGTACCTTTATACTATGTATAAAATCATGTTTTCACATTTTTACAGTCCGGTTGAAATACAGGGGACCGTTACACGAGCTATTTCACCCTTATAAAGACTCATCTACATATGTTATAATATTTATATTAAAATCTTGACCCATATATAGACTCATGATCACCATTATTTAAATGTTGTGACTAATGATTTGGATTCCATTTCTCAACCATCAATCTGTCCATGATGAACACAACAACACATGCGGGGTGATATATCCACTTGAAGTTAATGCCTCAGTTATCTTCAAATTCAGAACAAACCTTTATTAAATTCCTTTAAGATTTATTCATTATTTATACCCTTAAATGGAATTCAATAATTAGTCATCACATGGTTCTCCATTACTAGAAATGCATGCCCAGATTTGGGTATTCAAAATTCATTGATCCAGGCTTCCGAGATGTGGATAATCTTCACTAATTAGTATCGACATATCTCCCTAGTTTTTGGATCATCAATTAATAGTAAGGATTCCTTAGTGAAAAATAAACATACATGATGTCTCCATCAATCTCTAGTTTCATCTGAGCCTTTCTTCAATCACCATATATGAAATTTGATCTCACTCTACAACCACTGAATCTGGTAAATTTAAACTCCCATATACTTCTTCAATAATACAATACCAGAAAACAAATAGACCCACAAAAAAAGCCTCGAACTCAAATAATATTCCTCATAAAGAATCAATGATTCATCTTACTCGATGAATGAAACTACAACAAATATTCTGACTCCACCACATAAAAATATGGTTTTTCTGGATCTCCACAAGTTTTGAATGGCTCAGTTGACCATAAAGTTCCTAGAAATCATCTTCTTCTATCATTTGGAAATATTGATTTTTATTTTCAAATTTCTTTGAGTTCACCCACTTGGAAACACATTTAAATCTTTGACCTGATTATTCACCCCACCTCATCTGAGAACGATATCAGTTCTTTGAAATCAATTCTAGGTCAGCTAGAAATATTCACTTTTTTATTAAGAAAACATGAATAGTGTGACACGAGTTCATGAAAATCTTGAATTTCAATACCATGGATTCAATTATTCCTTCAAAGTGACTTGGAATTCGTTTGGAATTGATAGAAAACCATAATTGATCATGTTTGTCATTTTCTAAACATTAGATAATAACCAATTGGTTTATAATCCTCATCATTCAGCTTTATTGTAGTTTGATGTTGTCACGGTGTATCTTATATCCATGGTCGATTAGTTACAAGCATTACAATCAATCCATAGAATGGGGAACATTCAATCGGTCTAGCGCAATAAGATCTATCCTTTACGATATTTCTAATTGGTCATCATCGCAGTGTAAATAGTGCAGTCGGTTTTTAATAGGCATGATCGAGCCGGAATACAGATGCAGTCGATCCATTTTTTCCATTACCAAATTTTCAAACAGAGGAAAAATATGAATAGACATTTGATTAAAATGGGTGGTAACTTCCCTCTAATAAATTCTGCACACATGGTTAATTTCCTTTATCAAATTTCCCACACTACCATAAATAAAAAAACTTAAAGATATTAAATTAAAATTTTCAATATATTAAATAATTTTTAATTAATCGATTAAATAATTATTATGAGATTGCTAATAAAACACACATTAAGAATCAATAATTATAAAAAAGATTAAAATTAAATATTAAAATTTTAAATTATAAAAATTTAAAATAATTTACTAATTAATAAATTAAATAAATAATAAAAATTATAAAATATTAAAATGAAAATTAAAGTTAAAATTAATTAAATAATTGAAAATAAGATATTCTCAATTAAGTTTAACATCTATTAATTAATTAATAGATTAATAGAGAAATCATATAAATGATTATTTAATTCAGAATACACCAAAATTAACCAGTAATACTAAGAATTAAAATTTAAAAAGAAAAATCAGAAATAAGATATTGAAATAATAAAAAAAATATATCAAAGGATAATTTTAACATAGAAAAAATAATATTTATTATTAATAATTAATAATTCCACTATAAAATAACCATTAATTGATAAATAACATTTAAAATACAAATTTAAAGCTAAAATTAAAGAAAAGATACCAATAATAATGTGGAAAAATACAATAATTAAAGGTCTCCTCAGGACTCTATCATAAGTCAGTGATGAAACTAAGTGCGCCCCACTATAACAAATATGGGATTTATCCATATTGGAAATGGATTTTATCACACTTAAAAATTATCTGATGTTGTTATCACTTTTAAAAGTGGACAGAATTTATTAGCATTAACAAAATCAACCTTCATCAGTACTAAAAAATCACAGATAAATTTATCAACATATGTTTAGCGCTTATAATTGTTTCCCTTCATCAATATTTTTTAGTGTATATGAATAGATATTTTATCAGAAAAATTTCAAGCACTGATAGAATATTATTTTATCAACCTTAGAAATAGCAGTGATAAAAGATCACTTATTTCAGTGTGCTGCGGAAATTTATATCACACTACAACAAAAAATGGTGGAATCTAATTTCAATTAAATTTACATCACAATGCAAAAAAAAAATTAAAATGATTAAAAACATTTCAAACATTATTATATAAAGATACAATGTACACACAATTACATTGGTATATATAATTTATTACAAAAGAAAACATATAATTCGAGTCATATGAGGAACATTGTATATTTAATTAATGTGTAGTTTATTCCTACACATCACAAATGAGTTATGGATAATTTTATTAAATTATCAAGAAATTATGAGTGCGTTTTCTCAGTTTTGAGTAAGTGGGGTGTATTGTGAACAAAAAAATCAATTTAAAATACAAACATTTACCTTAAGTCATACTAGCAACACTGTGTATCAGATTTTGGTGTCTAATTCCTACAAATAAAAAAATATATATATAGTTTTTATAAAATATCAAGACAATCTAAGTGTGTTTTATAGGTTTTTAGTGATAGATACATGTTTTTAACTAAAATTTAATTTTTAAAATTAAAACATTTACTTTGAGACATATCACTCATACTATGTGTTGGATTGATTCATGGATAATAAATACACATAAAAATGAATTATAGATCATGTTATAAATGTATTATAACCATATGAGTGTGTTTTATTATCTATTATAAAGTGACATTTGTTCAGCTAAAATGTCACCTTTAAACTAAAAACACACACTTAGATTCATAATGGTCACACTATGTGTAAGATTGATGTGAGACTAATCCCTATACATCACAGATGCCTTAGGGATCATTTTCTAAAATTATCAAGACAATATGATTTTGTTTTCTTAGTTTTAAGTAATTTATGTGTGATGTTAACTAAAATGTGACTTTTTAATTGAAATTTCACACTTTGAGTCATATTGAGTATACCATGTGTCAGATTCACATGTGAATAATTCATATATATCAAAAATGAATTATGGATTATTATAAAAAAGAATCAAGAATATATGAGTGTGTTTCATTATTTTCAGTTAGTGATAGATGTTTTGAACTAAAATGTTTCTTTTAAGATGAAAACTCACACTTTGAGTCATACTGGGAACACTTTGTATTATATTCATGTGTGGATGATTTCAATATGTCTAAATGGGTTGAAGTTCTTTTTCCTAAATTACAAAGAAAATCAGTGCGTGTTTACTTGGTTTTCAATTAGTGACATATGTTTTGAACAATAATATCACTTTTTATTTGAAAACACACACTTTAAGTCATGTGGGCCACACCATGTGATGTATTTATGCACACATAATTTCTACACATAAAAAATGACTTATGAATGATTTTTATAAGGTATTAAGATAAATTGAGTGTATTTTCCCATTTTTGAGTATGTAAAGTGTTTTTATACTAAAATATGACTTTTAAACTAAAAACAATCACATCAAGTCATATTATAATGCCCCAACCCAGGATCCTCTATAAACAGTGCACCATGTCAGACTGTTACATGGCCTCAAGTGTGCCACCCCATACGCCAGAGGCTTCTGACCAGCAGGGAGGGTCTAATAAGACTCAGGGGGAGACTATTCCATACTTATCAGAGTAAGACAAAAATAAATAAAATTATAAATAAGGAATATAATAAAAAATAAATAAACATGTGTCACAAATTCATTTACCAAAACTGGGTACATGCTCACAACCAACAATAAATATACCATATCATGACTTATAGTTCCCAATATAAATAAAACCCCAAAATAAAGAAAAGCTGAAGAATCCCAAAAATGGGTCTTAACATCAGGTCTAGTTCCCTCATCCATACACATCATAGAGCCTACATTAAACCTTATATTATAGAGACTTTTCCCTTTTCTTAACCTACAATCATGAAGTCTACTCAGGTACCCAATTTCAGCCTGAGCAAGGTGTGAGTAAAACTCAGTAGGCCCCCATAAATGGTGTCTAAAAAATATCCAGTCTAAATAATAGTGTATATAAAAGTACAATAATAAAAAATTTAAACATTAGACAATCAATTTACATCATTTAAAAATATTAAAATTAACCACTTTTACCCTTAGTTCCATGAATTTCTTATATTCATCAAATTCACTTCAGCCTATTCTGATCAACTAAATGACGCACAAGGGGGTCAATATTCTCTACATCATAGGGAAAATAATTTCACAATATATATATATATATATATATATATATAGTTCAACTTACCATTGATCCGTATTCCAGGTAATCATAAAACATACATTAGAGCCTCAGTCTGGGTAATCATAATCCTTACCTTGGAGCCTCAGTCCAGGTAACCATACCACTGGAATTTGTGAGGGGAATAGATCCACAGTCTGACTCCCTAACCCAAGAAATATAGAGATGGGTCCTAGAGACTCATTATAGCCTGACCTATGGAGTGGAGCCTTGTTTTAATTGCCCACGTATATCACCTATTCATGTGAAAATGGTTCTTTAACCATTCAACACATCTACCATTTCCATTCCATAACCCATTAAACATAGTTAAGATTAACCGAACTCCCCTTTTATCATATTAACAAACTAAACACAATTACCATTTGTTTCATTTGATAATCCCTTATTTACATGAAAACCATAATTATCATTGGTACCATCTCATAAACCCTTTAATTTAAACTTTAACCACACAATTCCATGTTCAAAGAAGAGGAACACCCCATGAGTGTCCTTCATCCCAGCCAAATCAACGCCAATGGATCTCGTAGGGTTCATGAGGGGTTCTATTCATCATTCAATTCACCTATTTAACATTTCCTACCAAGGAGACTTAATGGATATCATAGAAACACCTAATCTCAACCACATACATGTAAAAAATTTTGATACTATATGATATAACTTGTATAACATCTACTTCAAGTTCATAGAAAAAAATCACTTAATATTATGCTTTGATTTGAACTCAAACATCCTCTAAATCCCAAAATTAGAATCTATTGGAAAAATAAGGTTTTAATGATTTGGAAGGAGAATAATGATTCCACAAGACATATTACTAAAAATAATGAAAAGAGGAGTGTTAAAATCACCAGGATTCTTTATTCGAATCCAACGACACTTGAAATGGCCAAGAATCGAAGGAGAAATTACTCTTTGAAGATTGAGGGAGTATTGATAAAACCTTGTTTCTATAGGGTGAAATTAGATGAAAAATTGTTTGAGGTTTTATAAATCCCAAGGGGGAAAATGGGAAATCCCTCTTTTTTAATTGGGTGCATGTTTTGACAACATGGTTGTCCAAAATGTGTGCCACCATCTATCTAATGGGACCTCAGTTGCATGGTCTCCAAAGAAGACCACATGGTTTGAAAAACCCTAATGAGGCTATACTGTATAGGTCTTTCCAATCCCAAATTGTTTCATCCCCCTTCATGCATGGTTTTACCAACCATGAACCACCCCTCTCAAGGCATATAGTTCTAGCACATGGTTAGAACTAATTGTGTGCCAACCATGCCCCTTAACTAGATAACCCCTTTTCCTCCCCTTTTTTATCCAAAACCCTTGAGACTCTCCCAAGGTTCCTCATATTCTCTGGATACATTTAAATAACCATTTTAAGGGGGTTAAATTAAAATATTAAATAAGAACATAACTCATTATAAATTTAGGATCATACAACCTCCCCACCTTATAACGGCTCATCCTCGAGCCAAAACCCCAAGAATCACTATGTTCCCTAGTTAAAAATATCAAGACACTAGGCCCACATATTCAACTCCCACTCCCAAGTATCCTCTTGAACATTACCATGATACCACAACACTCAAACCAATGATATGGTCTTGCCTCATTAAACTTCCTCACTATGATCCACAATACAAACCAGATGTTCCTTAAAGGATACATCATCTGCAAGCTCAACATCATCAGCATGAATCACTTGAGATGGGTTTGGTTCGTACTATCAAAGCTATGGCATGTGAAAAACATCATTCATGATACTATAACACTATGGAAGAGACAATTGATACACCACCTATATGATCCTCTCCATGATCTCAAACGGCCCCACATACCTCGGTACCAACTTACCCTATTTCTAAATATGATGGTGACAAAAACCTAATGAAACTATAAGGAACATGTTATCACCCACCATAAACTCAAGAGGTCAATGAAATAAATTGAAATATGACTTATTCCTACTATGATTCATATCCATACATTTCTTAATCCACTAAACTTGCTTTGATGTCTCATTCATGAGTCTTAGTCCCGAAAATTCTGATTCCCCAACTTCCATCCAACACAACGGAGATATACATGGTCTAACTTAGAGCACCTCAAATGGTTCCATATGAATTGTCTCCTGGTAACTATTTTTTTAGGTGAACTCAAAAAGCACCAAGTGATTTTCCCAAGATCCCCCAAAGACTAGGATGTTTTATATAAACATATCCTTTAACACCTGAATAATATGATCTAACTACACATCTTTCTATAGGTGAAAATTTGTACTAAAAACACAAGGGTACCAAACGCCTTCTGAAACCCTTTCTAGAAGTGTGAAGTAAATCATGGATCATGATCTAAAACAATACTCTAAGGTACCCCCATGTAAACAAACTATTTCTAGAACGTATAAGTCACCCAACTTATCTATAGTAAAAGTATCTCAAAGAAAAAAGAAGTGTTCTAACTAGGTTAACTAATCCACAATTTCCTATATCGTAATATTTTTTTGAAGCATCCTTATAAGACCCACCAAAAATCTATGGTGACATCATCCCACTTCCATTCTGGAATGGGTAACGACTATAGAAAACCACATAGTCGTTGATGTTAAACATTTACCTACTGACATGTGTAGCATCGTGTCACGAAACCTACCACCTATTTCATCATACCCAACCACCAATACTTTCTAAAAGTTCACAATCCAATTTTTTAAAAACATGATGCACCACACACTTCGAGGAATGAAACTCACATGTCAACTCTTCTCACATTAAAGTAGTCACAAGAACATGACCATGAATTCAAAAAATCTCATAATCATTAATAGTGAAGTCTGAAGGTGAATCTCTGCCTTCAATTCTTTCCCTCAAATCCAAACACTCAGGATCCTCATACACCCCTTCCTTTATCTAGATTAAAAGTGGGGAATCACCACACAGAGATAAAAGATTCATCTTCCCCTGTCCCTGTAGAACCTCCACATGCGTCTCAGTGAAAAAATCCATCATATTCCAATTATAAATAGACTCTTGGAATTCTTAATTCCATATCTTTCATCTCAAGTAATTTAAAAAATTGTTCCCTCTTCCCAACGTGTAAGAGAACACAAAATAAAAATATTTCATGTACTCAACCCATCTCCATTTTTGAAGGCTCAAATGATGATGGGAGAAGATGTACTTAAGAATTTTATGATTTATATACATAGAAAAATTTTCATCCAAAATGAAGTGCTACCAACATTTAATGGCATAAAACACTATGGAAAACTTGATATCTTTTCTAGGTTATTTTGATTCATACAGCCTCAACTTCCATGACCCATACGCAACAACCTAATCTCCCAGCATCAACACTGCCCCAATCCTAATACCAAACTAATCACAAAACATGGTATACTCCTTACCTATATTAGGTAGGATCAAAATCAGTTTAGTAGTCAATCACATTTTCAACTCCAGGAAACCATTCTCACATGTTATATACAAATCAAACTTGACACCCTTCTTGGTTAAGCCCAAAATTGGTGCCTCCAAGTGTAAAAAGTCCTTAATGAACCTCTAGTAATATCCTTATAATCCAAAAAAACTTTAGATATTAAAATAATTATTGGGATTCTCCTAACATACCACTGCTTTCACTTTCTCTGGATCCACTGTTAAACCTTCCTCTGATATGATGTGGCCCAAGAAATGTATATTGTTGATCTAGAACATACACTTAGATAGCTTGGTGTATAGTCTGTTCTCTCTCGGTGTACTCAGGATTATTTAATTATAATTGATATGTTCATCATGATTCTATGAGTACACCAAGATATCATCCAGAAAACAACTACAAACTAATACAAATACGAATGGAAGATTCAATTCATTAAGGCCATAAACACCATTTGGGAATTCATCAACCCAGAAGACATAACAATGAAATTTAGAAAACCATACCTACTTAAAAAAGAAGTCCACAGTATATCAGAAGGTCTCACCCTCAGCTGATGATAACTTCACCTCAAATAATTTTTTGATAACAAATAATAACCTTTAATCATTCCAAAAGGTCATCGATATGTGAAATAGGATATCAGTTATTAACTGTCATCTTATTCACCTAATGGTAATCAACACACAATTGAATTTTCTTATTAGCCTTATTAGTAAACAAAACTAAAGATCCCCAAAGTGACGTACTAGGATGGATAAAAACTTTTCTCTCCAATTCATCTAACTAGGTCTTAGGTTCTTGAAGTTATTCCAGTTCCATTCTATATAGTGAAATGGATATCATATCATCTCCATGAATCAGTTCAATTTTGAACTTAATATCTCTCTCAGTTGGCACCCCTGAGAATTATTTAGGGAACTCATCCTAAAACCAATCCACTATAGTAGGAAATAAACCTTATTTCAACTACCCATCAAGAAGCACAATACATACCACTTAGGCTATGAGCTCACCCAACTATTGAAGAACTGGACCTGAATGGACTATATGCATATTCCATTACCCTTAGTGAACATAAGTGTCACCCTCAAGTGTTGTGAATGTTATACTTCAGTGATAGCAGTCAATTTGGGATTGATATGAAACCATCTAATACATCCCCAATATCATGTCAAAAACCGACATCTCAAATAAAAACAAGTCCCAAAGGAAATGGTACCCACCAACCATGAGGGAAAACTTCTTAAATTGTCGGATATTCTCTACTCACACTCCCAATAGTGTGAAAATTGAGATAACCCCACACATATGCTCCACCTCTAGACCCGAAACATTCACAAACTGAGAATATATAGAATAATACGTGGCCTTGTATCAAATAAATCACTAGAAAGAATGGAAGATAAAAGGAATATACCTCAAACAGTCGATGGCCCTGCCTCACCACCATTAGGTGCAGGTTGAACTACATGTAGATGAAATGAACATATCCTATGGTTCCTAGTCTATGTCACTTGTTTTATGCTACCCTTCTATTAAGGATGAATTTTCCTAAAGCACCACATCCACCACCCTATCTGGTATGACCAGTAGGACTCTAACTGTATACCTGGTATGGGGTACCAGACCCCCTTCCTTCACTTTGCATCTACCTTAATACTCCCTCACTACCCACCTATAAAGGATTATTGTAAAACCTATATATATTCCCCATCTTGCTGCATTCTTGGAAATCCATTAGTGGTTGGGGAAACTGTCCATGCATGTGTCCTGGGATTCTGCACTGATAAACAAACACCATGTCACTACCCTAAGAGACCAATACTTTTCCCTAGCTTCTATTTATACCACTACCCTAGTGAAAACCGTTGAAATGAATTTTCCTACCATCAAAATACATATAACTAGACTTCCCAAATGGAACCACATGACCAGTTCCAGAATACTTCTTCAGTTTCCCCTCTGAAATGAGAGCCAGATCAACCACCTCAAAAAACCTTTTTAGACGGAAGATATTCAATTAAGAATTGATATCTTATCTAAGTCCATTATGAAAAAATATCACTTTATTTTATTCATCCTCAACCAATGATGGAATGAAGCACTGTAAGTTAGTGAAGTGCATAATATATTGCATCACAGACATAGTCCTCGAAGTCATCCTTATAAAATTTTAATCCTTCTACTATCTCAAAGTCTCAGGATAGAAATTTTCCAAAAATATTTCTTGGAAATATTTCCACAACATACTATCAAACTACTTGGTTTGAACTAGTAAATCCATGTAGAGATTCTCTGATGCCTGCATATATAAGCCACCAACTTGACTCTATTATTAGGAGGAGTTTCTATGTGATCCAAAATTTCCTGTATAGACTCTATCCATAACTCATATGCCTCGGGTCCACCCTCTCGGGTAAAAATCGGAGGTTGAATTAATTGAAACTCTCTAGTCAGATCAAACATACTCAACACAACCCTCCCTGGGTCCTACTCTATTATCTTCAAAAACCTAGAAATGTTCTCATGGAATTTCCCTTTCCCTCTTTTAACTGGAACCAATGGGGATTCTTGCTCCACTACCGAAGAATCATTCTCGATGATACCCTCTTATCTCCCCACCAATAGATTTAATCCTTGAATAATCTCTCTACAATGACAAACACGCATCCCAAAACAAATAACATAAGGTTTCCACAGTTTAAAAAGAGAGGGCTCACTACTAGACATAATCAACCCATCCCACATACAGTGTCCCAACAGACATGACCACATCTCTATCACTATCCACAACCACCCCAATCCAAGGCCATGGTCAATATAGATTAATCCCAAACTTACACAAACACCTATCTTTCATTATAAACCATTTTTTAAATCATTTCCCTTTCATCAACACAATTTTTCTCATTTAGGCACTAGTTTAAACATTTCACATCTTTAAATTCTTCATACAATTAAAACATATATATTAGGTGCATTTTATTTAAAAACTCAATATTATTTAAAACGTGTTTCCAATTAGTATACTCAACCAAAACATGTTTTCCCATGTTTTCCTAACAGCATTCATGTCAAAGGTAGTCCTAAGTGCCTAAAATGATTCATCAATGTATGAACTCATACCATTTCATCCCATGAGTAAAATCTCATAAAATAATGAAACCACACACTAAGTGCATCACCCAATGGTGAAATAACATTCAACTATAACAATGAATATCAAGAACAACAATCCCACCTTGGGTACATGGGATTCCCCTCATACGTGGGTTATCTAATCCCACACATGAGCTCATTACCAAGGCCCTGTATCAACTAGTATCCCACCTATATTACCCAAATAAATTAAATACTAGAAAAAAAATCACTATGATACCACTTTGTAATGACCTGACCTAGGAGACACTATAATAAATGCTTCGGTGCCGTCCATTGCATGACCTTAGGCACGTCTCACCATACGCCATAGGCTTTCGACTAATATAAATGGTCTAATGATACATGTGGGGAGACTATACCCTATTTATCAGAGGAATCCATATCATATAAAATAATAAATATGGGAAATATTAATAATAATAAAAATTAATCACAAACCCATTTCCCAAAACTGGGTACATGCCAATAACCAACAGTAAATATACCATTTTGTGTCTTTTAGTGCTAAATGTAAATAAAAATCCAAAATAAATACAAGATAAAGAATACCCAAAAATGGGTCCTGACACCAAGCCTAATTCCCTCATCCAAACACATCCCCAATCCCAAATTCAACCACTAGTATAAGGCCTTTTCCCTTGTCCTAACCTTCAACCATGAAGTCTTCTCTGGTACCTAATGGATGCCTAAGGAGGGTGTGAGTACAACTCAGAGGTCCACCACTAAAGATATCTAAAAAATATTTGTTATAAATAATAGTGTGTGTGGAAGTGTATTAAGAAAAAGAGTAAAAATTAGATAAAAAACATATCATTTAATGTTATTAATATTAATCACTTTTACCATTAGTTTTATGAATTACTCATATTCATCAAATTCACTTTGGCCTATGTTAGTCAACTAAATGACGGATAAGGAGGTCAAGTTTCAATATATCATAGGGAAAATCATTTCAAAAACTATATATATATATATATCAACATACCTTGGAGCCCTAGTCTAGGTAATCATTAACCAAACCTTAGATCCTCAATCCAGGTAATCATAAACATTACCTTAGAGCCTCAGTATAGGTAACTATACAACTCGCATTCATTAGGGACATGGAGCCTCTGTTCAAATCCCTAACCCATGGAATATATGTGTGGGGCCTAGAGACTCAGTCTAGCCCATCCCATATAGTTGAGCCTTAATCCAATCCCCAACATATACCACTTATTCATGTGAACATGTTTCTTTAACCGTTCAACACATCTACCATTTCTATTCCATAACCCATTAAACACATTAAAGAATGAAAAAACACCTCTTTATGTAATATTAATAAGATAAACACAATTATCGTTTTCTTCATTTCATAATCCCATTTTTAGAACCCAACCATAATTATAATTGGAATCATATCATAAACCGTACAATATTACTTTTAACTACTCAATTACAAGTTCAAGGGAGAGGCACACCCCATGAGTGTCCTTTAACCTGGCCAAATCAACCTCATCAAATCCCACTGGGATCATGAGGGATTCAATTCATCATTAAATTAACCCATTTAACATTTCCTGCCAAGGAGACTAAATGGATAGAAAATAAACACCTAAGCACAACCACATACACATAAAACAACATCAAGACTATGGGGTATAACGTATAGAACACCCACCTCAAGTTTTTAGAAGAATTCTCTCTTAATATTATCCCTTCATTTGAACTCAAAAAAACGTTAAATCCCCAACATAGAGTATTAAGGGAAATTGATGTTTTAAATATTTAGAATTATAATAACAATTACAAAATACCTAATCTAGAAAATAGATAAAATAGAAGTGTTGGACTCATCCAGATCTTCAATTTGCACCAATGACACATGAAACATACAAGAATAAAAGGGTAAATACCTCTTGTAAGATTGGGGGAGAATGGATCATAGCCTTCCTACTATTGGGTGAAATGGAAGGAAAAATCAGGGGAGGTTTCTTAAATCCTGATGAGGAAAAAATGATAAAATACACTTTCTTAATGGTGCACATAGTTTTTCTGCACGGTATTCTAAATTGTGTGTCAATCATGAACCACCCTCTATCTAAAAGGGCTTGGGTCACACAGTCTCCTAAGGAGCCCGCATGATTTTAAGATCTATGTGGAGTCTGTGAAATATGGATTTTTCCAAGCCCACACAGTTTGGTTCCCCTTCATGCATGGTTTTATCAATCATTCACCACCCCTATCAAAGGCACACAATTCACATGCACAGTTAGCACTAAACATGTTCCAACCATGAAACATGAATTGGATGACCCATTTTCCTCCCTTTTTGCATCCCAACCCCCTAAGATAGCCCCAAGTCTCCTAATATTCTTGGTATACATTTCATTAACCATTTTAGGGAAGTTAAACCAAAAACATAAACAAGAACATACCTCATTAGAAGTTTGGGATCTTAAACATATCGAGTGAACTATGTTTCAAATTCATGTGGAGTTCATTCCCACATGTCAAAAATTATTTATGGATTATTTTCATAAATTATCAAGGAAATATAATCAAGTTTTCTTTGTTTTTAATGTGTGGTTTTCATTTTGAACTAAAATGTTACTTTTAAACTAATAACATGCACTTTTAGACACACCGGTCACACCATGCCTCAGATTGATGTGCAATCGATTCCTATATGTCAAAAATGAATAATGGGTCATTTTAAAAAATTATTAAGACAATATAATCATGTTTTATTAGTTTTGAGTATTTGAAGTGTGTTTAGTACTAAAATGTTGATTTTAAATTAAAATACTCACTTTCATTCATACAAGCCACATCATGTGTCAGATAGATGTATGATCGAATATTATATGTCAAAAATGAAATATAGATCTCTTTTAAAATTATCAAGAAAATAATTGTGTACTTAATTAGTTTTCACTATGTGATGAATGTTTTGAATTAAAATGTTGCTTTTAAACTAAAATCATGCACTTTCAGTCATATTAGGAGAAAAACTATCTGGTTGATGTGAGGATGACTCTAACACATCAAAAATGACTTGTGGATCTTTTTTCTAAAGTATCAAAATAATTCAAGAATATTTTATTAGTTTTTAGAATGTGTATTTTATTTCTGTACAAAAATTTTTATTTAGAATAAAAAAACACAATTTTAGTCATACCAGCCACACCATTTTCCCGATTAATGTGAGGCCAATTCCTACATGTCAAAAATTACTTATGAATCATTTTCTTAAATTATTACGATAGTTAGAGTTTGTTTTCATGGTTTTAAATTGGTGGAATATGTTTTAAAAGAAATTGTTACTTTTAAATAGAAAACACACTCTTCATGTCATATTGAGAAGACCATGTGTCAAATTGACATTCGACTGATTCTTAAATATCAAAAAATGACTTTTGGATCACTTTTCTAAAGTGTAAATTCAATCCTAATGTGTTTCATTAGTTTTTAGTATATGATGTAATGCCCTGACCCTAGTTTCTTAGAGCCGGTGTATTATTTAATTAGATTTTCATGATCACAAGTAATCAAATCCTAATTTATTTAAAATTTTAGTGGTTTTGTAAAATTAGAAACATACATAAGTTCAATATTACAATATTAAAGTAAAAAACAACATATAAATCCTTTGAAAACATCCATAACTCCTATGATATCCTTGTACATCATTCATAATATACTTCTTCACAACCTGGGAAAAAATAAAACATGTGAAAGGAGTGATATCATATTCTCAGTATGGGTAAATAATACAGTGTAAGATATCATAAACATAAGCATTAGGCATGGTGAATAACTAAAAACACATTCCATTAAAAATAAACTTGAACACATTATGGTAGGAATAAGAGCTGAATAAATAATTTCTTAATAAAGAACCATCATGGGTATTCTACTAGTCGAATAACCACACAAACATTTAATTACTAATTTGATAATGAGGGAATTCATAATGGAAGACATCATAACCATACTATCAATGCCTCGTGCTAACACCATAAATAACCATTTTGTCAAGACCACGTGCCAAGACCGCAGTTTATCTCATGAAACTACCAATGCATCGAGGAGTTATTGTGGGGCCCAACCATCACTTAATAACCCCAATTCATTACTCATATAAATTGGGTGAAAATAATCAACACATATATTCATATTGAAACTAACATACGAAATGTAAACACTTTCCCCAATCATTAAGCATAAACACTAACAATTCATAGTAAATTGGTTCATGGTTTAAAGATAGAACATACACAGTAAAACTAATCATAAACCATTAAATTAAATATAGTAGATGATATCATAAAAAATACACCTCAATTAAGTACATTATTCAACAAGTATGTTGACATAGATGAAAATACTTTTAAATGATACCACTAAAAATCACTTGAGGAAATAATCCTTAAACATTCCAAAGTGCCCCATGCCACATTAAAAAATTAAAATCATATTACCTTAGAATATCATGAGAATAATGAGACTCTTGATATTATATAAAAAAGTTACTTACATACACCACATTCAAGGAATATGTGGTTAACAAGGTGTATATCTCATAAAAGTTAAAGTGAGACGAGAAAATTCCTTTTTTCTTTGGAAAAAAGAGTTCTTTAGGAAAATCATTTGTATCTGTCATGAAATAATATTTAAAAACATTTAAATCTCATAAAAGAAGATTCATGAACATTTAAATTATATTTAACTCATAAATGTTGTCCCACTAAAGTGAAATCATGTAAAAAAACGTTTTTAAAGAATCTTTAGAAATAAAACATTTTAGTGCAGTTTTAGGAAAATATTAAAGAGATTTTAAAACAGAAAGGAATATTTTCTTTTATAAAACCATAAATTAGACAAGATTTTTTAATTATAAATTTTTTTATTTTAGAAAAATAATAATTCATTAAAATAGATGACATAGTTCTCTTGAAAATAGGTAAGATTTCGAGAAGTTTCATTGAAAAAAGGTTGTTTATCAGGAAGAATTTTTTAAAGATCCTTTTAAAACATATAAATCCATAAAATAAAGAAGTGTTAATTTTGGTACATATATATATAGAATTATATCATAATTTATGAAGATTATATAATAGTATATAAGAATTTCATTAAGGTGAGTATAGTATATGTGTAACCCGAAAGAAAATGGAGGTTCGGGTAAAAAATCCTTGCCACTTTGTAACCAATCGGATCATATACCCCAAAATTAATAAAAAAATGATACAGTTAATACCATTAAAATAAAGATATTAATTATATAATATAACAATGGTGAGTATACATACACTATACTCAAGTAATAGTAGTGAATAAGGAATGTCTCACAAAAATGGAAATGAGATGAGGAAACTCGTACCTTAAGTATGATGGTGTCCTTCACTTGATATTAGTGTCCCGAATAACCAATATGAATTCAATAATTAATATTTAAATGACCTTTTATTTATATAATTTATTTATTATATCCATATGAAGTTCATTCATGTCCTTCTTGATGGGTTTAAGAGGTTCAATTTTATTGTTTGGGAGCGTTTTCTTCCTTAGTATTCATGACAGGTTTACTTATATACATGTAAGGATAAACATGTGAGATGAGAATGGTTATCCATAATGTACGTTGTATTTTATTTGTTAACATCCAGACTATTTTATGTTTATATAATTCATTTGGTTATTAGGAGTGAGGATGAATCATTATATAAAACTTTAATGATAATTGTTTGGGTTAATTGGCGGTTTTTGATCACAACGAACTCAATTAGAATTATAAATCAATATCATGTGTACAAAAATATTCTATAAACTTAAATAAGTTATAATACATATATTATAGTCAGGTTAAACCATCAAAATGGTTTCATGACTATAATTTAAGACAGTAATAGAAATTGAAAACTTCTCATCCTTGAATGTTATAAATTAACACATCTCAGATGTTGTTTTCATTTATAGTATAAAATAAGTGGAAAGGAGAGATAAAGATGAATTATTCCATTATCACAAAAAAATTATAGTAAATTTAATTTATTGGAGTTATCATAACAATTGGATGAAATGATGTGAGGAAAGAAAAAGAAAAGAAAGGAACTCGAAATAAAAGAAAAGTTGAGAAATCCCTTACAAAAATTTGACAGCATAACTGTGTCACATAAAAATTCATAAAATATTTTGATGAGATAAAATGGGTTTTCTCATAATTATTAAATAATATGGAAATCAAGGTGGATATGTAATGAAATATCTCAACATAAACCAATTTAAATTAAAATATAATAACATAATAAGAGTTCTTGAAAAATAGAAGGGTGATAAATTCTTTTACCTTGTAGAGTAACTCCTAAAACTTGAAGGTTGGGACCAAGGGGGATTGACTACAACTTGGCAGTACTCCTAGAGATGTAAAGCTTCCAGATATTTGAGGATGATAAATTTATAATGAAACAAAATTAAGGAATGGGTGGGTATTTATAGTAAAAGAGATGGAGTTTTATATTAATTTCCAAGGACGCCTCATTAGTGGTATTTTAAAAACCATGAGATTGCACATGGTATTTTCCCATGGTATTGGACACTTGGGATACCTCATATCATATTAAAATACCCTATAGTAGACCAATATTATTAAATCATTATTACATCATTATGATGTCATTAAACATACCGAAAACTCAAAACTGTGTTATTACTATTCCTAAAAAACTAAATTATTTTATAAAAGTCTCATAAATTCAGAATAACTTAATATTGACATTATGAATTAAAAAATTACATTTATTTTATCATTATAATTCTATAAATATGAAAATTTTAACTTTTATCTATGAAGATACTTATTTATTAAAAATAATAGAGGACATAAAATGCATAGTAAATTTTTTGACACATAAAAAAATAAAATTATTTTATCATTTGTAATTAAAGAAGAGTGTTTTGATAATACAATTTCATTATTATAAAAATTAATAAAACTTTAGTTTTATATAATAATTTAAATCTCTCTAAAATGCATAATTTTTTACCTGAAAATTTAATTTATCAAATTCTTCATATTTTTAATAAAAACAAAACTCAAAATATAAATGATGGAACAAAAAATTTATTTATACTTTCTTAGGTGAGGTTACTAATCCATTGGTAATATTAATATTCATAAGGGTAATATACTATTAATAAGTGTATGTTACTATTCACCAAAAATTAAGATTGTCTTATCAGACACTAAATATCTTACTGAATGAAACTGTGCATGTAAGTTTTTTGAAAATCAAATCACATATGTGGAAACCATTATTTTTAATGGCTAGGTTATAATAAAGTGGTGTTTTGTAGAGACTCAACATTTCATTCTTTATGTATTAATTTTATTTATAAATCTTTGGGGGGTTACATTCTCCCCTCCTTACAAAAATTTCATCCTTGAAATTCGAAATTGAACTTCAAAAGTTAAAGGTTGATACTTAAAAATTCCCTTGTGGGAAACCCACATCATAAATAAGGATAATAAAACATTCTCTAAATAAGAGGGAAAGGTAAATTCATTGGTTACCACAAAACTATGAATTTGAATAGGATAAAATAGTGTTAAGTGTAAATATATATATATATATATATATATATGGATGAAAAACTAACCATCATGTTCTGATGGAGAGAGATGGAGAACATGATCATTTGAATGTTAACATTCAAAAAGGCATAAATCTGTGATGATATAAAGAACCATTCGATTCATTGGAAAAGAAGGTTCTAGGGTATCCTTTTTTTTGTTTTCAGGAACCTTTCCCTTGTGTTGAGAAATTTCCTTACTCTATAATAATGTAAGGTAGTATATGTACTTGATATGTTTCTATAAACACAAACTTGTCCTTCAGTTGTGACTTTTACTATTTATACTTCATTTCATGGAACAATTTGTAACATAGGGTAAAATAATCTCTAAAACCTTTTCCAAATATAAAATTCAACCATTTCATAAATGGTTAACTATTCAAAAATATTAGGATCCAATACTTTAGAATTTCACTGAATTTCAACAATAAACTTATTAAATAACATGAAGTGGATCATAATCATCACATACAAACATGTGAGTACATTCTCATTGTATTCTCTAAAAGAATGGTAATAAATTGAATTACCATAAAACCTTATTGAATACATTCATGCTTCATTATAATATGAATTTTGATGTATTAATTGACTCCAAAATGTTTTAGACTCTATCTCTTTGTAAATAATCCATTATATAGATCCAAGATAGTAAGTGATATCCAATTTACATTATCCAAATAAATCATCTCTTTGTTCTGAAATCAATATCACAGTACTGGGAACATAGTAAGGTTTTCCTTTCCCTCAACTATATATTTTTTTTCCAAAAGTTTAACTTGCTGTTGAGTAACAATTATTTGGTACCATTCATCATACTACCTCAAATCCTTAATGAAATAGTACTCCAGTCAATCCTCAAATATTCCATAATTCTCATAACCAGTACATTACTGATAAAATATTCAAACGATATTATTCTTGAAGAGGCATATTAATCATTCAACATCATCTACAGTAGTATCATGACTTCATCATTATCCAGTAACGTCATTTAGGTCATACTACTTTGACGCTTGGGACATTGATTCGCATAGTGTCTCATCTCCTTGTAGTTGAAGCATTGTACAATGGAAACCTTTTTTATTACCTTAAAATCATGAAATTGGTTTCCTTTTTCTCTTCACTTATAAAAAACTCTCATTACCTTCATTCATTTAGCAGGGTGATTCTTTCCATAGTTATCACATGTGGGAAAACCCTTATTTCCCTTCTTTCCTTATCCATCTTTTTATTGGACATCCTCTTCATTTCTTGGTTCCCTTCAAAGACATAGGACTCAGATAATTCTTTACATATCTTGTTAACACATGATACTATTTCCTCATATGACTAGGATACTTGGGTGACTATCTTCCTTCAAAATGATGGTTAAGACCATAAGATATATGATCCTTCTTACTCTCTGTATCACGTGCATTGGTGAAGTTATCATTCCTTCTACTAGGCTTCATTTCTAATCAGTTACATATACTATATTAGCTCATAAAATTATTAACTCTATATAACTCTAAATATTATATATTACATAACATAAATTTATGCATCAAAAATCCGACAACCATATACCCTGGTTACTTTAGGGGCATAAATCCTTTATAGTGGCTTGTAAGGAAAATGTGAATTATCCAAAGCATATCCCCCAGGAGTGTCAAACAAGGTGCACAGTAAGTATTTTGTTCATATAGCAAGTTACCCAGGGTCAATCCTAAAACACCTTTTTATAGTTGTTTATCTTAATTACATTTGTGCTAGAACCACATCCACTTGTAGAATCCAGAGAGAGATTTATTTTTAAGTAAGATACAAATAATCTATTCCTTACCAAAATTATAGGATGTTGTATGTTTATCCTCTAATTCTATATTATGGTTTTGTTCTCTATATTTTCTAAATATGGTTTCCAATTTTTCTACTAAACTTACTTTGATACCAACTGTAACACCCTGACCCCAGTTACCCAGAGCCATTGCATTAATTCATTAGATTAGCATCATTACAGGGAATGAAATCCCGAAGGAATGAAAATTTTACTAGTTCTGGAAAACCAAAAACATAAATAAGTTCAAAATTACAACTTTAAAGGAAAAAAATATATAACTCCTTTGACAATATCCATAACTCTTAGGTTATACCTGCACGTTATTAATAATATATTCCTTGACAACCTGGGGAAAAATGAAACATTTGAAATGGATGAGCTTTGATGCTCAGCAAGGGTAAAAAATATAGTGTAATATATCATAAACATTAACATTAGGCATGGTGAATAACTAAAAACATGTTCCTTTAAAAATAAACTTGAACACACTAAGGAAGAAATAAGAGATGAATAAATAATGCCATAATAAATAACTATCATGGGTATTCTATTAGTCGAATAACCACATGAACTTTTATTACTTGTTTCATAATGAGGGAATGAATAACGTGGGACATTATAACCATACTATCAAGGCCTCGTTGTAAGACCATAAATAACCATTTGGTCAAGGCATCATGTCAAGATCGTAGTTTGTCTAATGGGACCTATCGATGCATCAAGGGGCTATCGTGGGCCCCACCCATAACTTACTGAGTCTAATTCATTACTCATATGAATGAGGTGAACATAATCAACATATAAATTCATATTGAAATTAGCATATGAAATGTATATACTTTCCCCAATCATTAAGTATAAACACTAACCATTCAGAGTAAATTGGTGAATGGTTTTAAGATTAAACATCCATAGTCAAAATAATAATAAACCATTCAATTAAATATGGTAGATGATATCATAAAAAATACACCTTAATAAATTTAATGATTCAATAAGGATGTTAACGTAGATAATGATACTTTTAAATGATACCATTGAAAATCTCTTGAGGAAATAATCCTTAAAAATTCCAAAGTGTCTCAAACCACACTGAAACATTAAAATAATAATACCTTAGAATATCATGAGAATAAGTATACTCTTGATATGATATACCAAAGTTCAATACATACACCACATGCAAGGAATAAGTGGTGAAAAATGTGTATATCTCCTAAAAGTTAAAGGGAGATGAGAAAAATACATACAAATTTATAATTAATTAAATTGTATGATCAAAAATTAATAATCATATAATGATACGTTAAACATATTTAAAACAAATAAATTCATTATATTAAACATTAATGGTCAGTATACATACACCATACACAAGTAAGAGTAGTGAATATGGAATATCTCACAAAAATGGAAGTGAGATGGAGAAAACCCTTAAATTAAGTTGAATGGTGTTCTTCATTTGATATTAGTGTCTTGGATAACCAAATTAAATTCATTAATTAATATTTAAAAAAGATATTATTTATTTAATTTTTTTATTATATCATTATTATGTTTATTCATAGCCTTTTTTATTGGTTTAAGATGTTCAATTTTATTGTTTGGGAGCATTTTCTTCCTTGGTATTCATGACTGGATTACTTATATACATGTAAGGATAAACATATTATATGACAATGGTTTTCCAGAATAGAAGTTTTATTCTATTATTTAACATCAAAAATATTACATGGTCATAAAATTAATTTTTTTATTGGGAGTGATGATTAATTATTATATAAAACTTTAATGATAATTGTTTGGGTTAATGGGCAGTTTTTGATCTCAACAATTTCATTTTGATTTATAAATTAATATCATGTGTAAAAAAATATTCCATAACCTTAAATAAGTTATGATAAATGTGTTATAGTCTATTTCAACCATCAAAATGGTTTTATAGTTATAATTGAATATGGTAATAGAAATCGAAAACCTGACATCCTTGAATGTAATAAATTAACTCATCTCGGATGTTGTTTTCATTTCTATCATAAAAGAATTAGAAAGGAGAGATGATGATGAACTATTAAATTATCAAAAAATATATAGTAAATGTAAGGTACTTTAGTTATCATAAATTTGGATGAAAGTAGGTGAGGAAATAAAAAATAAAATAAAGGAACTTGAAATAAAAAAAGAAAAGTTGAGAAATACCTTACGAAAAATCGACAGCCTAACAGCGTCGCTTAAAAATTAATAAAATATTTTGATGAGAAAAAAATGTGTATCTCATAATTCTTACTTAACATGGAAAATAAGGGGGATATAGAATGACATATCCCAACATAATCCAGTTTAAATTAAAAGAGAATAACATATTTAGAGTGCTTGAAAAAGAGAAGGGTGACAGATTCCCTTACCGTGTAGAGTAACTCCTAAAACTTGAAGGATGAGACCTTGGGGGATTGAGGACACCTTAGGAGTAATCCTAGGGAGGTAAAAATACTATATATTTGGATATTGTGAATTTTTAATGAAATAAAATGAAGTAATGGTTTGGTATTTATAGTAAAAGAGTGGTAGTTTTTTATTAATTTCCAAGGATGCCTCATTAGTGGTATTTTCATAACCATGGGATTTCACATGGTATTGCCCACTTGGGACACCTCATATCATATTTTATTAACCAAGAGTCAACGAGAATTATTAAACCATTATTAAATCATTATGATGTCATCAAATATACCAAAAACTCAAACTATGTTTTTGTTATTAATGAAAAACTAAAGTATTTTATAAAATTATCATAAATTCAGCATAACCTAATATCGACATTATGAATTCAAAAATGAAATGTATTTTATCATAATAATTATATAAATATGAAAATTTTAACTTTTATCTTTGAAAATACTAATTTATTAAAAATAATAGCGGGCATAAAATGCATAGTAAAATTTTCGACACTTAAAAAAATATTTTATCATTTTTAATTAAAGAAAATTATTTTGACAATAATATTTAATTATTATAAACCTTAATAAAACCTTATTTTGATATAATAATTTAAATCTCTCCTAAATTTACTAATTTTACTTGAAAAATCAATTTATCAAATTCTTTATATTTTTAAGAAAAACTATACTCAAAATAGAAATGACGAAACACAAAATTTATTTATACTTTCTTAGGTGAGGTTAATACTCCATTTATAATATTAATATTCATAAGTGTAAGTTACTATTCATAAGGGTATGTTAATATTCACTAAAAATTAATTTTCTCTTATGAGACTCAAAATATCTTACCGAACGCAACCTTGTATGTCAGTTTTTCAAAAAAAAAATCAGAGAGGTGGAAAAAATTATGTTTACTGGCTAGGTTATAACAAAGTTGTGTTTTTCTGAGACTCAGTTTTTCATGAATTCAATATTAAATTTATTTATAAATCCTTGGGGTGTAACATATGAAGTGTATTTTTCACTAAATTTTCAATTTTAAATAAAAATATGTACTTTTAGTCATATTGGCCACACCATGTGTTAGATTTCTTTGTGGACTATTATTATAAATCAAAAATGTATATAGATCATTTTTCTAAATAATGAAGATAAAATGATTGTTTTTTCTTAGTTTTTAAAAAGTCTTTCATGTTTTCAACTAAAACGTTACTTTTAAACTGAAAACATGAGCTTTGTGTCTTACCGGGAATGTCATGTGTCAAATTGATGTGTGGTTAATTCCTACATGTAAAAAATGATTAATGGTTCATTTTATTAAATTATATAGAAAATATGAACATGTGTTTTTATTTTAGAGTATGTGATGTGTGTTTTCAAATAAAAAATCAATTTCAAACTAGAACAAGATCTTTTAATCATAACAAGAACACCATGTTTCATATTGATGTGATGATAATTCCTACACATAAAAAATTTCTTATGAATATTTTTCCTAATGTATCATGATAATATAAGGATATTTTCTTCGTTTTTAGTGAGTGATTCATGTTTGTAACTATAATCTCACATTTTAATTCAAAACGTTCACTTTGAGTCATGTTAGGAACACCATGTCTCAGATAGAAAGGCATTCAATTACTACACATCATAAATTTTTTATGGATCATTTTTTTAAAATGTTTCACCAAAATTTTATTAAAAAGTCCTTGATTAAAAATATAATTCATTTCATCACTATTGAAAAAAATAAAACAATGAACTAAAAGTTCTACGAAGATAACATTAAACATGTACCCCAGTGCATCATACTTGTCAAAGCCTTCATCGATAATTTATTTTTATTTAATAATTTTGTTCCCATAAAGAGCACAAAAGGCCTCTATAAATAGTTCACATTACTTATTAAAAGTTAAAATTATATTTTATCCTTCATGAAGGACCATGAACTCTGTGTGGAGGACATTTATATTCTTCATATGTATAAAATACTTACATAAAAATAAATTATAAATCAACTCTTCATGATCTTAGAGAAAATTAATTAAATAAGAAGTACATAAAAATAATAAGAGAATCAACTAAATAAATAGTTGATAAAATAATAAGAATAGTTACTAAATAAGTAGTATATAAATAAAATATTCTTCCTTGCTGAAGCCTTAATCAAGAATTTGTTTTTCTCCAAACATTTTATAATCTTCATAAAGCACAAAATGGTTTGAGAAAAATCAATACTTGAAAAATTAATTTCTTAATGATATCTATGAGAGTTAACTATATAAGTTGTAGATAAAAATGATAAGAAAATTAACTCAAAAATAAATAGATAAAATGATGAGAAAATTAACTAAATAAGTAGTAATAAATAACCTATTCATGATTTATTCAAAAAATACAACCCATGTATTTCTTTTCATAGAAGAAGAACCTATTAGAGGGAGATATATTAAGATTTATTTTAACATAAAATGTCCAAAAATCCATATATAGGACCTTTCAAATCCAATTTATAATTAATTTATTTATGATTCAAAGAAATCATGCCTCATCTTTGGATATTTCTTCGCATGATATGTTGATCAACCGAAAAATAATTTTGGATTACCTTTATTGAAATGTAAGAATCTAAGTATATAATTTATCTAGTGGTGATCCAAACATTCTCCTTTGCTATCCAAATTACACCAATTGATTTCTGAGTGCTAGCATGTAAAATCAACTATCTTTTTTTTCTTGATCTCTCAAAAACCTTTAGGCTTCAAGTATTTATTCTCATTCAAGAGAGAAATAGATAATGAAATTTTGAGAGAGAAGTTTTTTGTTTACAATGATTCCCAATTCTCAATATTATATAAACACTACATAATAGACATAACAATGTATTTATAGAGAAAGGGTTTATATTAAAATACTATTTTATTATGTACCAGACCTTAAATAATATAATAATATTTAATGAACCACATGTCATATAATAATAATAATAATACTATTATTTTATGGCATACACTAAATCGTGCAGTGATGCATATTATTTTATCATCTTGTGAATTAATATGTATCAATGGATGCGGTATTAGTTCATTCATCCTCCTTGGAATTTATTAAATACCCTAATAATTAATTATTTAAATATTTTATTAATAAATAAATATTTTATTCACAATCCAGTGAATAAATATTTATTAAATACTCAATAAATAAAATAAAAATTTAATTCATAGTCCAAGGAATAAATATTTTTCCAATATTCACATAATCAAATAAATTATATATTAATTAATATATAATTATTTATGACCATATGAATATTAGTGATCAATAAGAATTGAATAAAATTATTCAACAGTCTTGAGAATAATATTTTATCTATTAATTGAATTCAAGTAGAATTTAATCAAGATCAATGAAAACACTCTGTGTGTGACCCTCAAGGATTATTTCTCATTGGAATAAGGTGGTTATGAATAAATTACAAGATTACTATCTAGCAATGGTTCAATGCACCAAATATAATCATCTTAATGTCAGAATTTGACAACCACATACAATCATTTCCTTTGTAATACAATCCCTTTGTCTCAATATCTCTTCAAGAATGTTGCATATAATTTTCATCAACCTATATGCTCAATACGTATTTATTTGTATATATAAAATGAATACATTATTACCCGATGGACATGGAATTTATTTTGATGATTCCATCTCATTAAAAGGGTTGATATATCAATTTCCATAAAGATGAAAAGGTAAATCCTTCATTGAATTATCCATTAATGACACTTTTCTCATGATGCACCCAATGCGTCCAACTTCTCCATAAATATTTATCATCATGGTTTATAAAAAACATCTAAGTGCATGAGTCATGAAAAAAATTAATGACAATATTAAAGTCTAAGGACCATTACACATGATATGAGATAGGAATATATGATGACACCAAAACTTGTGGTATTCCTACTTGGGAGTCTTTTCTCATTATCCCATCTCATGGAGATTACTAAGTGCAAAATTCATGAGAATCATCAGCATATTATTACATGTAATCACACATAAAATTATACATACTCTTTTCCCTATCATGGTTTTTTATCCAACCGTATAACTATATTTAATGATCTCTTCATGGAACTTCAATATTCTCATCATAGTGGGGCACTTATTTGACTTTATCAATGTGACAGATATGCTAGGACATTATTATATCAAATTCATGTAGAATAATGAAAAATATATAATAAAATGTTTTATAAATATTCAAATAATTGAATATTCATGTAATAAAGTAGAAAAAGTTGGTTCTAGAACACTAAATCCAACAAACTTTCAATTTGACTAGAGACAACAACCAACAACTTTTAATATTCTAGGCCTCACATGAAAATCATGTTGTTGATGAGTCAAGGCTTTAGTTAAGGGGTCTACTACATTGTCTTCTATAGAAATTGGACTCACTATGACTTCACTACTTTGAGAAAAATAAATCAAGATATGATACTTCAAAAGTATATTATTTGTATACTTATATGATCTTGACTCTTTTTCAAAGGCCAATGCTGAAGTATTATCATAATAGTGTATGATAGGATCCTTATTTCTATGTACCACATCAAGATATTGAATTAAGTTACTTATAAAACATACTTATTTAACTATCTTTTAAGACACAATATAATCAAACTATATTTTAGAATTTGTGACCACATCCTACTTTCAACTCTTCCAGCACACAACAACTCCATTGAGAGTGAAGGTGTGTATTGTTTGTGATTTCAGATCATCTTGGTCTATTTGGAAAATATAATATGCATAACATATGATGTGTAATTCCTTATATCCTCTATAGACCATGAACATATCATTTTTTCACATCATCTAATTTCAGATATTCTTGACTTCCATCCAATGGCGGTCACATGGGTCACATTGATATCTTCCTACCACACTCAATGCATAGTCAACATCTAACCTAGTATAGAGAATAACATACATAACTAATCCAATTGTTGACGCATATGAAATCCTTACAATCCTTTATCTTTACTCATGTGTATGAGGAGACATTTTCCCAAAAAGATTAATTCCATTTGACATTGGAAACAACCCCCTCTTGGATTATTCCATACTATATATTTTCAATATCTCTTCAATGTATGTACACTGACTTAGTCTAAGTAGCTTATTGGATCTAAAATGATGGATATTTATCCCAAAAATATATGATTCATCACCTATTTCTTTCATGGAGAAGCATTTATACAACCCAAACTTAACATACTATTGAGATAGTATGTCATTTCAAGTAAGTAATATGTCATCGACATATACTATTAAGAAAATAAACTCACTCCCACTAAACCATTTATAGATAGAAGGCTCACATTTGTTATTTGTGAAACCAAATTCTATTATGTCTTCATCAAACTAAATGTTCCATGACCTATATTCTTTCTTTAATACATAAATGGATTTTTTAAAATTTATTACATTTTTTTTGAAACCATTGGAGTCAACAACACTTCGGTTTATGTCATATAGATATTTTCTTGAAGGTTCCCATTAAGGAAGGTTGTTTTTAAAATCCAATTTAAAAATCTCATAGTAATGAAAATTTGTGATGGAAAATATAATTCTAATGTATTTTAGTATTGAAACTAGTGAAAAGGTTTCATCATAGTCAATTCTTTGACATTGTTTGAACCCTTTTGAAACCATTTGAGCCTTATATTTACAAAATTGTCCATCTATGTCTAGTTTCATCTTGAATATCCATTTAAAACCAATAGGATTTACATCCACTAGAGGATCTACCAAAATCTAGACTTGGATTTAGTACATGGAATCCATTTCAAAATTCCTATATTCTTTCCAGTTAGAAATTTATGTGCCACTTACTACTTCCTTTTAGGTTTTAGGATCATTATTATCAACTAATAATTATTCACCATTCTTAGTGACTAGAAAACCATATAATTCTAGTTTTATAACCTCTATTGTACTCCTATGCAGTACTTGTGTCTCTAGAACTTATTATTCTATAGGAATTTGTGGAATTTCTTCTTATGAAAACTCTTTTATATCTTGAACAAGGACTTCATTACAGTCTATCTCACTCCCACTATCTCTTTTAGAGATATGACCCTTCTCAAGGAATATTGGGCATCTGTCAATTGTAAACATTTTATAGAAAGATTTTATATGTATAAACCCTTTATTTCCTTGGGATATCCTAAAATGATACGCTTTTCATCTTAGAGTAAATGTCTGTTACTTAAAGATGCGTTAATAAACACTTCACATCCCCAGGCATGTAAGTATGATAACATAGGTTTCTTTCCACTTCCCAATTGCTATGGAATACCATCATCCACATTTTTTGGCACTCAATTTATTAAGTATAATTTTGTCTATAATTATAATCCCTAAAAGTATAATAGAATACTTACATGAATCATCCTTGACCTAACCATGTCTAACAAGGCGTGGTTTCTCCTTTCTCTTCCACCATTCCATTTAGGCATAAAAAACTAAGTTGGTATAGAATCTAAAACTCCTATAAATAATAAATTATGTCTTGACGAAGATATTCTCCACCATGGTTTTAACAGAGTTTCTTAATCATTTTATTTATTTTGTTCTCTACTTAATTCTTGTATTCATTGAGTATACTAAGGGAATACAACTTATACCTCATTAAGTAAAAATATCCATATCTACTGAAATCGTCAGTAAAAGTTATAAAGTATGAGTTCCCACCCCTTACTTCAATTGTAAATGTCCGACACACATCATTATGAACTAATTTGATATTCTATTTGGACCTTTCAACTTTTCCACAAAACGGGGCTTTGGTCATTTTACCTTGTAAACATGCATGACATACACCAAGTGGTTTCAGTTCAAAGGAATCTAAATATCCATCTTGGTGTAATTTTGACAATTTTTTTTCATTTACATGACCTAATCAGTGATTCCATAGTTGGGTTTGGTATGAATCATATGAAGTAGTTTTTTATCAATTTACATTACTTGGTTTGTGTAATCCAACACAAAAGACTGTTATTTAAATGTATCCTACCTTAAAAAAATGTTATCTTTATAAAAGTAGAAGCATTAATTTCTGAATATGAAAATAGATCCATCTATATCAAGTATGGATAAAAATAAATTTTTTTTAGTAATGGATAGAACATAATAATAACATTTCAAAACCAAGATCAATCTAGTTGGTACTGTGAGGTGATATTCCCTGATAGTTACAATATTAAGTTTAGCTCCATTAGCTATTTATAATCTATATTCCCTTGGACAATCATTATGAATATACTTGATTCTTATATTTGATTAAATATGTAAGAACAAAAAGCTATATCTAATACCAAATTTTTAAAAATAGATAAATTTCACATGATTAAAAATACACCTAAGTCTTTCCCTTCCTTTGGATGGGTATATTTTTTTTCTAGTGGCCCATATTTTCACATGAGAAACAAATAGGATAATGTTCCCCTAATTGTCCCTTGGTATTTGTCTTATTTAAAGGGTGTTGTAAAGAATATATGGGCTTAGATATCTTTACTTGGACTTTTCGTTTATTCACCATAAGGATAGAAGGATTTTCTTTCTTCATCTCCTTATCTACTTGGTGAAGAAGAGTGAGTAAATATATTATATACATCTCAATTTTATTCATATTAAAATTTACAAATAAAACTGTTGAATTTATAAGGGTGTGATGAAAGTATGAGATCTATTCATAACTATTTAAGGATTTTAATCCCTAGATTCTCTATGGGATCAATGTGTCCAAAGAGTTATACTATGTGATACCCACCTGGTGCACCCCCTATAAGCTTGCTCTGAAATGGATCCTTGGATATCTCAAAACATTACATCCTTTCTATCTCATGGTAATGATCATGAATATGGTTGATCATGCTATAAGATCCATATATTCATGATACCTCTTCAGTTCATTAGTTATTTATGAAATAATCAAACATTTAATGTTGACCACACCATTCAAGTTTTTTTATATACAATGAACTCTTCATCACTCACCTATTTCCTATGAAAATCAGGTAATGAGGGTTCCAACATGTAAGATTTCTATTCATGGAACAACACAACCTGAAGTAATTTGAAACACTCCTAGAAGTTAATACCAGGGAGTATATTACCTTTCTCTAGTATGGATCATAGGGATAATGTGGACAATGGAATTTCAATTATAGAATAATTTAAAAAGAGGATACTATTAGATATTTTCTTGATTTAAAATGTTTTGACACGTAATAATAATTTATTTTTATAAAATATACCAATATTTTAACAATTCTCAATATCCCTCACCATTGAACTCAGAACATCCCATCTAAAAATAAACTCCAGTGGAAAAGATCCATATTTACTTTATTTAAATCTATACTTTGGCCATGAATATTACAATAATGTATTTAGGTATGAGTTATTTCCAATAGAGGTTATCCAATTCCTTTATCTATTAAATGGAATTCCCAACATAAAAAACCTAACTGGGATTTTCTCAACACTTCCATCCAAATTTTTATTGGAAAAAAATTCTATTTACCCCAATACAAATTCGGTTAAGTCAACCCACTATATTTGTTAATAATTATAAATAATTATCAGGGCCCTTGATTTTGTCTAAACTAACAATTTAATTATGGGTTCATCTTAATTCAGACAATGGAAGACATTAATGACTTAATATTTTACTTATGGGGTTTTTTGTTATTTATAATGGTTTCTTATTTTATCCTTTACATGTCTTGTTAATAATAAGTGTATTTTACTTAAGTGATTAACCATGTTTGATAAAACATTTACACATAAATCATTTATTTAAATTACATCTTTTTTTTCAATTCATTTATTTATATTATCATGGTGTTACATCCATAAAAATAATAATGCATAAAATAGTAAGAAATTAATTAATTAATATCCCATTTATGAGCTTACCTAACAGTTGATTTATTTGAGAGGATAATAAATCATCCTATGACTTAGGGAAATAACTCATTATGTTGGTCTTGGAAGGAGTTATATCATCCCACCTATCAACCTGTGTATCACCTGATTTGGAATCATGTTAGTTTTATCTTGAACCACCTCCACATATCGTGGTATACTTCATTTATTATAGGTATTTATTACTCACACACAAGTGCGGAGAACCAAAAGTTTGTTCACATGTTTTATATAAATAACCATGTACACGTAGGTCATACATAATAAATGGGGGAGGGGTGGCTCGTATACCATATATTTAATTTAATAAAAATTAATTTAAAACTCGTGAAATAAATTAAATTAAAAGAAATAAATTCTTACACAAGACTTGGTCAAACTCATGAACAACCATACACATGCAATGAATATACAATAATTACAATAGCTAACATTTATTTCTATTCATTATTTATTATTAAGATAAACATTATTTCAATAATTAATTAATTCACTTTTATCATAATGACCATCTGAATTATAATGGAGACTCCCATAATTAATGAATTCATAGAAAGTAAATATAATAATCAATAATTAAAAATTATTACAATAAATTAATTTAGAATTTAATAATAATTTAAAAACATTATTAAATTATAAAACAAAACATATTCCAATAAATATAATAGTGTTTTAGTGCTATAATTATCAATTTAATTTAATATAATTCAATCCTTTATTTGGAGGCTACACTACATATACAAACTAGTTACATGTTGTGTACTTAGATTGTCGTGTACCCAGGATATAGACCCCACGATTTAGCATGTACCTCGGATGCACTAATTGGTGTGTAAAATCTAGCTACATGTTGTGTATCATGCTTTTGGTGTGTCCGAACAACCCACCCTAATACTCAACATGTTCTTTGAACATGGGAAATAATGAATTATATACCATGTACACCATCTACATGTCATGTATATCATTAATTCTCTAAGATATCAGACTCCTGTGGTTTTGACCGTGTGTTTGACCATATGGTTTGTGAACATTTCCACTAAACAATGTAGAATACATGATGTGTATGAAATCTACAATACATATAATCTGGCAAACCATGTTTTAGGTTGCCCTGATTAACATGTAGGGTGAAATTAATTCCCTACGTGTAATTTACTTCATGGTGTATCATGCATCCCGTGACCCGGCCAGGTGTAGTGCACTTGGGCACACGATGTGTAATACAGTAATAAGTCATGTAATCCCATCCTATCCATCCAAAATCCTCAACACTTCATGATGGAATCTCTGATCATTATTCATTTTTTCTTAATCTTGTAAGAAAATTAAATCATGAATGATCAAAATTAAAATTTCAAAATCAAGTTAATTAAAATGGATTAAAAAATAAATAATTATTTAAATGAAAAGATAACCACTATTGAACATATTGATCAATAATAAATTAAATAATTATAATTTTGAAACATGACCGCTCGGATACCACTTAAAGGTTTTGGGCACAACGGAAGCAGCTATCAAAGGGAGACATATTAAAATTTCATTTAATATAAAATGTCTTGAAACCTTTAGAGAGGATATTTCACATTAAATTTATAATTTATTTTTTTATGATTAAAATAAATCATACCTTTTCTTAGGATATTTCTTCGTATGGGATTTTGATAAACTGGAAAAACCCTTTCAAATTACCTTCATTATGATGTTGGGATCCAAGTGTAGAATCTCTCTAGCACTGATCTAAACATGCTCCATTGATCTCCGAACAACACTTATTGATTTTTGGGTTCTAGAATAGTGAATCAATCACCTTTTTTTGTTCCTCTTAATCACTCAAGAACCTTTGATCTTAAAGAAGTTCTTCTCATTATTGAGATAAAGAGAGAAGGAAAATTCAAGATAGAAGTCCATTGTGTGCAAATATTCTCAATTCTCAATTTTTTAATAAACCTGCAAAATTGACATAACCATAAATTTATAATTCTAGGGTTTAGGATAAAATATTATTTAATTTTATATCGGCCCTTAAAAATATAATTACCTTTAATGAACCCCATTCTATATAATAATAATAATAATATTATTATTTTATGTCATGCGCTGACCCACTTAGTGATAAATATTATTTCATCGGCTTATGAATTAATAAAAATCAACAGACAAGGTATTTGTATGTTCATCCTACATGGAATTTTTTAAATACTTGAATAAAAATTAATTTAAATATTTTATTCATAATTCATCGAATAAATATTTATCAAATATTCAATAAAAAAAATAAATATTTAATTCATAATCCAATGAATAAATATTTATCAAATATTCACATGATAAAATAAATTATTTATTAATGAATATATTATTATTTATTACCTTATGAATATTAAAAATCAATAAGACTTGAATAAAATTATTCCTCATTGTTAATAATAGTATTTATTTCATTAATTAAATTCAAATAAAATTTAATCAAGTCCTATTAAAAAAATATGTGTGTGACCCTCTAGTATTGTTTCTCATTATACATAAGTTGTTATGCCAAAATTCCAAGATTACTATCTAGAAATGGTTCAAGGAACCCAATAGAAAGACATAACATCACAACATTGACAACCACAAATGAACACATATTGTATCATATAATCTCACTATCTTGATATCTTATCAAGTAGGTTACATATCCTTGTCATCCACTTATATTCTCAATACTTATTTCTTTGACTATCCGAAATGAACACATCATTAAACCATTGACATGTAATTTAATTTTATGGTTCTATCTCAATAAAAGGTTTGAGATATCAATTTCCATAAAGATGTAAATGAAAAATCCTTCCTATACTTTTCCATTAATGATACATCATTCATGACATACCAAACATACCCAAGTTCTCCATGAAATATTATTATAGTTGTTTATGTAAATACATTTAAGTGCACAATTCATGACATTAACTATTTACAATCTTAAATTTTAAGCACCATTACTCATGATCTTAGACAAGAATATATGATGACACTAAAACTTGCAGAATTCCTACTGGCTAGTCTTTTCTCATAGTCTTCGTCTTGGAGATTACCATGGTAAAAATTAATGGGAAGAAACCTCATCTTCATATGATTACTCTGACTAGATAGTCTATATAATTTATTCCCTATCATAGTACATTATCAAATCGTAGAACTATATTAAAGAATATCATCATGAAACTTCAAGGTTCTCATCATACTGGGGAACTTCTATGACCTTATCAATGCAATAAATACCCTATGATGTTACTATATCAATGTGATGTCTAATAATGAAAAATATATATTAATTTGTTTCATTATTATTCAAATATTTTAATATACATATAATATAAGTACAAATAGATGGTTCAAGAGCACCAAATTCAACAGTATTTTTCTCACCCGTTTCTAAAAAAATCAATTTACTCTTATAAATAGATGGATTAACAAAAATCCTTGTAGTATTGGAAAAATATAAATAAATAAATTATTAATAAATATTTTAAATAAATTTGTAATTATAATAAGAAATAACTCTTCAGGGATACTAGTTTATTGATGGAATATATAAACTTTTATAAAATTTTAAATGTAATAACCAAAATATTTTTCATTATTTTGATTCAAAAACTGTGGAAATAATGAGAAAATATGTAATTTGATTTTATATATGTTTTTATAGTTAAATATTATTATATATACCATAATACTTATCTAGTTTTATAAATGGATAGGATTCTTGTGCTTATAGATCACCCTTGTTCTATGATTTTGATTATATTTAAACATTTCTGTATCATAAAATAATTTTCAATAAATCATAATATAAAACATATAAATTAAAGTTTATCTATAAAATATTGAATATAGTGTATTAAAAATTTAATTTATATGTTTTATATTATTTTTTATTGAAAAGTATATTATGATATGGAAATGTTTAAATATAATCAAAATCTTAGAACAAGGGTGATCTATAAGCACAAGAATCCTATCCATTTCTAAAACTAGATAAGTATTAGGGTATATATAATAATATTTAACTATAAAAACATATATAAAATCAAACTACATATTTTTTTTAAAAAAATCTTCATGTTTGGTAGAATTGTGGGTAATCCATTTATTAAATCAAAAAACTTCTTTAAGTATTCAAATTGATTTGAATGAGAAACCATTTCCCACTAAAAAAGGTGTAATTAATTAAGGAAACGAAAATATATTTGATATTATTATATTGTAGAGTTTTACCCATGCATCATGGTTATTAAAAATACTTTGTTCTATTAAATTTTATTTTTAAACATTGTGCCAAGTTCTTCCACTATTTTTTTAAATATTCATCTTATTCCAATGATATTTTCTAGTATAAGTGGTGTGAGGACTAATGAGTCCATGTTTTTGTTCACATGTTTTTACCTTCATGTAGTAATGATATATAATTATTTAAAAATGTGAATAGTATTTAACTATAATTAACATAGTAGATCAAATACCGGGCAAGAATATATTGAAAATGTTAATCATTTATAAATTTATAACTAAGACTTATCTTCATTCATGTTTCAGGATTTCATCTACATTATCAAGAATAAGATAGTCTGTTATAGCCTCTTAGAACATTTTTTCATAAAAATAAATGATGGTAATATTACTATATTTTAATGTTGTATCAGCATGAACTTGTAATATTAGTAAATTTATTTGTGGAACCAGTGGGGTAATGGTTGTCTTTGAACATATTTTTGATGGATTGGTTGATCATTTAGAAATTTTTTATTCAACTCTCTATTCCCCCCTACCTTTTCAATTTTTATGATAACTTTCCTCAATTTGAGACTTTTTCATTAATTATTAAAGTTTATACATAACCAATAAATTTTAAAGGAAATAACTCATTATCAATACATATCTTTGAAAGATAAAACGGTCATGATAAGAAATCTACAATAGAAATTTTTCTTGTGTGAATATTTAGATCATCAAGGGGAACAAGTAGCTTGACACTCAACTTGTGATCTATGTGAATCCATACTCTCACATTATCTTTTGAATGTTTTTTTGTATATAATGTCTCCTTGGATATTTTACATTGTAATCATTACAACAAGGAAATGTTTTTTTGTTGATAGATATAAACCACAATGAATTTAAATTTGTATAATATTATTATAGGAAAGCTATCAGTATCTTCCTGATTCACATTTCATAGAAATAGTTCTGAAAAAATCGATTATCAAAGGTAGGGAATAACATTATGGGGAATAACTAGCCTCAAAGATAGAGGGGTGTAGGAGTGGATCTTATTGTTTTATTTCTTACATTTTATTATTTCCCATAATATTATCTAACTCAGACTGCCAATTATATTTTTCTTCATGAACATTTATTTGTGCTTGCATCTCATCTATTTTCATATCATTATCCACTTGTGAATTTAATATCTAAAAATATGTTAAAGGTGACACTCTAAAACTTTAACCTCTGATGCGGCCATATTATTATGCCCACTTCAAGGATACCTATAAGGACCCAAACCCAAATTCTCAGATCTAGTGCTAAAACATAATCTTTACATTTCTCGATTTGATAAAAATAAATGTATCTTAATTAAAACCATCAAATATTTATAATATCAATAGGAGATATTGTATCACTTACATACCCAATGAACTTTTAGGTTTATAGTTTTAAATAATTATGATAAATTCTTATAGATAAATACCCATGAATTTAATTTAGTATTTTCCCACCATACCCATTTTTTCTTATTCCATATTAAGCCTTCAATATCTCTCATAAATTCATTCACACATGAAACCTTTATATAAATAAATTATTTAACATCAGTATTTGTAACCTAGGTAAAATGAAACATAAGAAATGTGACAAAAAATGATCATTAACAATAAACATAGGCATTTACATTTGAATGTCATTAGTGAGCATAATATTATTATGACATAATCGATGTGCGTGATCATGAAATAAAATAACTCATACCTGTAAAAACATGGATCATTAAACATGTGAGGTGGAATATAGCTATAAAAAAGTTAAGATTTGAAGGAATCAATAATCATCATCCATGTGATTTCAATCTTGATCAAAGGAAACATTAAAAACCCATTGAAATTGTAAAGAAATCATGTTAGTATCATGAAAGAATATATTCATAACATGTTTCAGAAATAACTGAATCACAATTAAGTCCATAAGATAAACCATTATGGTTATCTCCTTCTATATTTCCTTTAAAAACAAGTAACATTTCCCAATTCATTAGAGAGATATATCAGGAAAACCCATTCTTATAAGTTTTATTGGGATCACCCGCTCATATAAGTTGTATTGGGATAACCCACTCATATAATATATATGGGTATCACTATTTTTTATAATATATATATGAACCACCTATAATAATCCATAATGTTTAAGTTCAATTCAGTATTAAATCATTTTGAAGCTTTCACTTTTCAATATAACACCCTTTAAAAAACTATCATTATTTTATAGTTATGTTAACCGCTGGAAAATAAACAAGTCTCATGACAGTGTCATTAAAAAATAATTGTAATACATACATAGGAATTAAATGGATGGTGTCATGAGATCATAATCCCATTAAATAAAAGAAATAATTTAAGTATTATTACATAATGGAAAATTACCTTAAAATAACACTTAAAATATTTCATTGAAAATAAGGAGAAATTCCCTTTTTGGGTAATATTTTATAAATATTTAAAAAATATTGTGGAAATTATTTTATTTGAAAATAATTATGGAATATTATAAACTAATATTCAATTAAATGGCTGGTTATGAAATAAATAAATTCTATTCTTTTTATAAATTTTAAAAATAATCACTTTTTTCAAACTTTTGTAAAGAGAGTCAAAAGTAACCCATACAGAAAACATTAATAAATTCCATTTTATAAAATTTAAAATAAGGACAAAGATCATGTAAAATATCATTAATAAATAATTTATGTTTAGAAAATAACATTCGTGAAAACATTTTATAAAACATTGATGTGAAAGAGAAAGATTCTCGATCTAGAAGAAGATATAAGACCAATATCACATAGAAAATTTTTCTTGATGTTTCATAAATAAATATGGGAGGAAATGGAAAATAAAAATGTAAAAAAAAATTCATAGCAAGAGTAAAATAAAAGATACTGAGTTCAATAAAATAATAACATATGATTTCCCTGAAAGTAACCTTGAATATAAGCAATACTAAAAATAAATGTGATTGTAAAATAAACCCCTCACTAATTTGGTATCTTTTGAAATAAAAATTCATTGGAATAAACAATATTAAATTAATCTTTAAATCCCATTAATTTCATGAAGTAATATTTCAAAATTAATTCATGAGGTAGTAAGTACACCATACAAGTAAATAATGGTTCATTACAAGAAATATGATGCGACAACAAGAGATCTAGACAAAGAAAACCCTTACAAATATAATAACTTTGGAAGTGATAATTAATCCATGAAGTTATTATTTTTCCATATGTAAATCACCATAAAAAAGTTTAAATATATAATAAAACTATTTTTATATCAATTCAGACATAATCATGTCATCATAAAGTCAATGAAGAATAGTTATAACCTAATGAACGGAAATTGAGTTAAGAAACAGCTTACTACTAGGTAACTTTCATATCAAATCCCCACGGATAAAAAAAATTGAATTGAATTTTAAAATAACGTGAATTATTAAGGATTCATTATATAACATGTGTAAGGAAATTATATACTCTATAGATAGTAAATTATGTGTAAAACAATAAAACATTACTCAATAAAGGAAAATTGAGATGAAATCCATTACATTGAGTCCAGACTTTCCATGCATATCCTTTAACTCGTGTATAATAAAAATATATAAAATTATTTTCTCATTTAAGAAAATTTTAAGGTTTTATTAATTTATCATTCAACCATTTATTTCATTTATCTTAATTAAATATTAATTACTTGATTAGTTAAGTCCACATCGGGTGTTTTAAGGACATTCAATTCATAAATTCAAAACAGCTTTAGTGTGTTGACTGTGTTCAAAGCATCATTTTTCCATCATATAAATAATAATAATCAAAAAATAATTATAATTTTTATATGTCAATAATACTTTTAAAACCAAAAATGAATGATGGTAATTAAAAATGAACAACCCTACAATCATGAAAACAGTAGGTCGTACGTACACATGAGTAACGTTTCCATTTTTCAAATATCATGATGAAAAGAAAGTAAATATTATTTTATACATCAATAAATATGATTATATCATAAAATTAATACTATTTCTTTAAATATACTTATATATATCAACTAGGTGACGTGGTCATGAGAAATGAATCACATCGCTTCGTACAGGTGGTAATCTACATGTATGCACAAACAACATTAACATTTCTCAATGGATGAAATGTTAAAAAATAGTTGATATATTAACAATACATGATTTTAATTATGTCATGAATATAATACATAGAAATTATATTCCTCATTATATACATCCATAAGAGTTTGTTATGGGAAACGAATTGCATCAGTTTGTGAGTTGGTAGTCTTCCACACACACGAACGATGGATTCATTTTCCATTTGATAAAATAAGGAGATAGAAATTTGATATGAAATTAATATAACAATATATTATTATATGAGAAATAATATCTTTATTATTTCTATATATTTTAAGAACATTTGAAGGAGGCATAAGAAGAAATAAATCTAAAACATTCAGTTAAAAGATATACATATTCTTCAGACAACTTATTTTACTTTACACATTACCCCCCAAAGGTAGGTATTATACCCCAAATACATACTATAGAACATGCTTATAGATGTTAGGAAGATATTTTGGTAGTTATTGGTTGAAACAAAGGGTTCTTTAAGTGAGTAAATAAGATGAGAGGGGTTTACCTTTTAGAAGAGATGATAGGATAATTCTTGGAATTTCTTTAAGTGTTAAATTTTTAATAATTAATTTTCCTGGAAACATGGATATAAATTGATATAATTAGAATATAGGATGATTATGTGTCTAAATACTCTAATAAAACAAAAAAATTAAATTTTTCGGTAATTTTTTAACCATTGTCTCTTTGTTTTAACCTTAGTTAACCCTTTTGACAATTGTTGTGATATCAATGTTTCTTACTCTTTAGGCATCAAGGAAGTTACTATAAAAGGAAAAATTACCCATAAATATAAAATGGTTGATATTTACAACCATATTCCAATAAATTATCCAAATATGGAATTTTTATGAAATAAATCATTTAATAAAATATTTTTTTTTATAAAATATCATTAATGCCATTTTGGAAATACCTGAAATATTATAATATAACACATGTCCAACTCATGAAATATTATTCCAAAATGGAATGGATTATAATCTAAGGATTATATTTTATTAATATAATTACCTAATCAATCTTTTAGAGGTTTATATTTCATTTTAAACATTATATTTTGGATTAATCCCATGGTAAACTAATTTTATCCACAATAGTGGTATTAAATTTTTCAGTATTAAAAGGTTGTAATATTACTTATAAAGTGATAATTGAATCATAAATGGATAATTCATGAAATGTTTTACCATTTATCAACCTAATTTTACTCCTTAATTAGTTTTCTAAATAATTTAATAAAATATATTTAACATAAAATATGATTATGTAATTTAAAGAACTATTCATGTAATTTAATTTTTAAAATAACTTGACAGCAATGGAATTAAAATATAATATTTTTAAAAACTATAATAGGTAATATATATCTAATAATTTTTTGGGATACTTTAACTCACCAAAAAATTATTACTTTTATAAGTTTTAGAATCATTTAATTTATTGGTCTATTGTTCACAAGCAGTATGTCGACATTGCGAAAGCTTTTAAGGTAATTGTGTCATAATTAAAAATTAAAAAAAAAACCCTAATAAAAATAAATTAATAAATTTCAATATAAACTTCTATATTAATTATAAAGGTATATTTACTCAAATATATGTCACGAAAACATATTAAATATTCTATTTTAACTTCTCTAGCTTTACATAAACATTACACCAGAATTTAGTTATTTCACTTATTATATAACTCAAAAATTCGAATATTTAACTAAAAATCATAAATAATAATTCATATTTATTAATAAAAGTATATAAATTAGTTATTAATTCAAATATATTATCTTTATGATACTAAATTATACTTTTCCAATGTCACATAAGTACTACTTCAGCAGTGAAAACGATTTTCTTATTTATCTTGAAAAAAATTGTAATTTATTTTTATGAACTATTTTTGTATGATATTTTTATTATATTATCATAAATTATTATTAAAATGCATTTATTAAATTTTTATATCATATTTATGTTTTATAGATATTATAAAAGATACTTTATTTCATAAAAGTTCATTTTTATATTATTTCCTCAAAAAAAATTACATCTTCAGAAAAATATAAAAAAATTATCCAATCATAAATTTAAATTTTTGAATTATATTATTGATTAATTTTTATAAAATTAAATTATTATAACTTATATAAATTACTTATAATATAAATTTTTAAAATGCAATGAAAAACAATTTTTAGAAAAATGCATTTCAAATCCCAGAAATGATGTTATTCCAAAATCAGGTATAATTAGGATTCATATAAAATTAATTAGGTTATTTATAAATAAATGATTTCTATTTTTAATTAAATAGTAAATTTAAATAATAAGTATACATTTAAATGAATATAAATGACTATTTTACAAAAAGATGTATAAAAAGGTATTTTCACTTGTCACTGAAAAATCAATATTTTCAAAAGAGTCCAGAAATTTTAACCTATTATAATTTTTATATAATTATTTAAAAAATGAATTTCATATTATCAAAGTCATTTTCTCATATTTATATAAATTAATTATAATATTTTATCCCAAAAATTAATAAAAATAATTTTTGAAGAATACATATTTTTTAATAATAAAACCACTTTTCTAAAGATTTTGTTCTTATTTCCTAAGAATTAATCAATACATTTTTATTCAGTAGTAAATTTATATATATTATAATTTGGTTAATATTATTCATACTCTATAATTTAACAACTATTTTATAACTATAATATTCAAATATTTATACTTCATGGTTTGTTTAAGCGTAGTGTTGTGTGTTGTATACGTTATTGAACAATGTGTTCTTGTAAAATATCTAGATATTAAATACACCGCCTAATAAATTGTGTCCAAAAAATTTTAACTTGATCTCGGTAATCAAGGTTTTGAAATTTTAAAACACCTTTTTTAAAACCCCACATCATAAAAAGGGTTGATAAAACATCTTCTTGAAAAGGGGGAAATGGAAATATGAAGGTCATCTGAAATAAAACATAACAAGGTTTCCAAATAGGATAAAATTAGTGGAGAGTGAAAATATATACATAGAGGAAAGTTAATGTCCAAATAATTATGAAGAGTGATATTGATTATTGATTACAAGAAAAAGAATGATCATGAGAAACATATGGACCATAAAACCATAAACTAATGATATTTGAAAATGACCATTGACTCATCAGAAAAGAAGGTAATTGGATAAAAAACTCAAAATCCTCTTCCTAACATTAAGGAATTCATTTAATATCTAGAATAATAAAATAAAGAGATATACTTACATAATAAGTATAATTTCATCCTATAATAAATTTTTACCAAAATCTTATTTTTTTTCTCAAAACAATGATTATTTAAGATGATTTTTTCAAGCATGAATCACTAAAATAAACTTCTTATAGATCACATAATTATACAAAATGATTACAAGCTATTATTAATTTCTTTATATACAAACCCAACCCAAAATGGTTAGCACATGTTAGGATAATTTCCAAAATGAAAAAACCTTCTTGGGAATAAATAATACATTAATCTCCCAAATTAGACAATAACACCAATGGTTTAACATATATCTTCCATAAATAAACAACTCTGTATCCCTATTAAAATCAATAACCTCAACATTAAATAATTTTTTAACCTCAAATTTTGTCTTATAACTTCTATCTTAAATCAGATTAAAATTTAATAACATTATTATAAAATAATCATTAATGTTAAACCATATGATATACCAAAGGGTTAATTGTACCTTAACCCAATAAAACATCTCCTATAATATCATCAATCTATTCAAAAAATCATCACTTAAAACCTTGGAAGGGGTTTCTAATACCATAAACTTATGATTAACCTTAAAATTATAAACCTATGATGTAATTCATAACTCTTAAGTTATCCTCATGTAGAAACATCCTAATATTCAAAACAAATTAAAACCGTACTCTAATACCAACTATAAGGACCCATATCTTCACTCCCAGATCTAGTTCTAAAAAATAATCTTTGTATTTAGGGATTTTATACCAATAAATGTGACCCAATTTTATCCATAAAAAACATACAACATCAAAATAAAATATTGGATCACTGAAATACCCAAGGACTATTTAGGTTTAAAATTTTAGAGAATTAGGAAAAACTCTTACATAAAAATATGCATGACATTAAGTGAGTATTTTTCCATTATACCCATCATTTCATATTCCATGTTATGTCTTCAAAATCTCCCATAACATTCTTCACACATAAAACATTTCTAGACACAAAATATTTAAAATCATTATTTTTAACTAGGGGAAAAGGTAACATAAATAAAGGATAGCTCAAATTCCCATTAAGGTTAAACATATGCATAAACTATTGAATGTCAGTAATGAGAATAAGATGAATATAACAGTACGATGACATAATCAAAGTGCTTGATAATAATGTAAAATAACTCATACCCATGAAATCCTAGATCTTTAAACCTGTAACATGGAATATATCTATAAAAAAATAAAGAGACATGGGAATCTATAATTATGATCTATGTGATGATAATATTGATCAAATAAAACATTAAAACCCCATATAAAACATAAAGAAAACATGTTGGTATCTTGGAACATTATATTTATAAACTATATAAAAAATAACTGGTTCCCATTAAAATCCATTGGAGAAACCACCTTGGTTAACTGCCCCTTATTTTCTTTAAAGGAAAATAACATTATCCAATGCATTGGATATCTATACCATCCTCACCCATTCGTATAAACTATATCGATCTCACTCACTCATATAAGATGTGTCGGGATCACCCAATTATATAAAATGTATTAGGATCACATTTTTATATAATATGTATTGGGATCACTCACCATCATCAATAATGTTCAGTGACCATTCCTGAATAAAACATTTATAAATTTTAGTTTTTATCATAACACCATTTAAAACAACTATCATTCTTTTATAGCTTGGTTGGCCCATGGAAGAAAAAGAGGTTTCAAGAAAATATCATTAAAATAATCATCATAATCCATCTAGAGGAATAATATGGATGGTATCATAAAATAATAATCCCAGTTAATTATAGGAATCATTAAAGGATAATGACATAGAGGAAAATACCTTTAAAAGAACATTTAAATCTTTTTCTTCAAAATAAAAGAAATTACCCTATTTATGGGTAATATTTTATAAAAATTTAAAAAATACTGGGAAAAAGATTTTATTTGAAAATAAAAATAAGAACTTATACAGAAATATTAAAATAAAATAATGGTCATGATAGTGGGAAAATCCATTCATGTCATAAATTTTAAAAATAATCATTCTTTTAAAAAGTTTATAAGGAGAGTCAGAATTGACCCAATAGAAAAATGTTAAGAAATTCCCATTTAAATTTTTTTAAAATAAGGTAAAATATCATTTAAAATATCATTTAGGAATTAATTTATGTTTACAAAATATCATTTTTGAAAATATTTTAGAAAACATGGATATGGAAGAGAAATACTCTTGATCTAAAAAATATATACAAAATTGATATCACTTAAAAAAAACTTTATTGATTTTGATTGGTCAATAAGAATGGAAATAGAACCTCAAAAATATAAAAAACATTCATAAAAATAGGATAATAAAAGATATATGGTTTTAGAAAATAATATCATATTATTTACACTAAAGGAACCTTGAACATAAATAATCCTGATAGGAAATGAGATTGTAACATGGATCCTTTAGCACTTTGGTAACATTCAAAATCAAAACTCACTAAAAGAAATAATATGATATTGATTTATAAATACCATGAATTTTATGGTTTATTATATCAAAATTAATTCTTTCGGTAGTAACCACACTATACAAGGATATCATGGTGCGTGATAAGAAACATCTCTCAGGAAAATAGCATTGAGACAAAGAAAACCCTTTAAAAGATCATAAATTTTGAAGTGATAATTAATCCATGAAGTGATTATGTGAATATATTAAAATCCTCATAAATTTTAAATAAAATATAAAATAACTGATATATCAATACACATGTAATCATGGAAAAAAATTTTAATTAAAATGAGATATAATCCAAGAAAAATAAATTGAGTTAAGAAACCCCTTACCACTTGGTAACTTTCATGTAAATCCCCTTAGGAAAAATAATTTGAATTGAATATTAAAATAACAGGAAGAATGAAAGATTCATGACATAAAAATTTTAAGGGTATTATATACACCGTAAAAAATAAATTAGGGGTGAAACCTAAAAACATGCCTCAATGAAGGGAAATTGAGACAAAATCCCTTCCCTCGAGTCCACACTTTACATATATGTCCTTAAAATCCTATATAAAAAACTTGTATAAATTATTTAATAGTTAATAACCTTTTTATGTTAATTAATTTATCATTTAACTATTTATTTCATTTATCTTAGTGATATATTTAATTACTTAATTAGTTATGTCCATGTCAGGTGTTTTGTGAACGTTCAGTTTATAAATTCAAATTTTCTTTTGTGTGTTGACCATGTTAAAAGGGTTAATTGTTAAATAATATAAAAAATAATAATCATTACCTAATTATAATTTTTGTACATTAATTATACTTTTAAAATAATCCATGAAATATTGTTAGGAAAAATTAACTACGATACAATCATGGAGATGAAAGGTTGCACGTACTCATGAATAGCATTTCCATTTTCCAATAACTATGATGTAAATAAGGTAATTATTATTTTATATTTCCTGAATTATGATAATATAATATATATTTTTATTTATAATATTATTTCTTTAAATATACATACATAGTGAATCCATGTGATGTGATCTCGAAAAACTAATCACATCGCTACTTTGAGGTGGTAATCCACACGTACGTGAGAACAATGTTTTAATTTTTCAATGGATGTAAAGGTAAGAAAATATATTTTATATTATCATTAACTGATATTAATTATTTCATAAATATCATATATATATATATGGGGAAATGCTAGTCGATCAGTAATGTAATGCGGGGTTCTAGGCGATCAATGATGCATAAGCTGGGGAGGGGAAGTTCTAGTGGGTTGGGCCTACATGTCATGTAATGGGCATAGTATGCCTCTTGACCTTCGGGTCATGTATTGGACTTCAGGTCATGTCAAGTCTTCTTCCTTGGGCCTGTGGGTCATCTAAGGGTTCTTCTTAAACCCTTAAAAATGGGGATTATCCATAATAAAATAACAAAGAAGGCATTCTGGCCATTCGAGCATGGAAAATGAATTATATCAGTTCGGGAGGCGTTATTCAATCGTACACATGATGGATGGACTCATTTTACAATTGATGAAAGAAAGTGATGAAAATAGGTTATTTAGTTAACATAAAAATATATAAATATATGGGATTTTTTAATATTTCAGCATATATGAATAATATTTGAATGAGGTAGAAGAATAGATCAAACTTATATAGTCTATTAAAATTTATACCCTTTCTTCAGAAAACCTCTAATTCTTTACACATTAACCCTATAAGATTGTTATTATAGACAAAACAATACATGTATAATGAGGTTAGTGATTTTATGAAGGTATTTGGGTAGATATTATCCAATAAAAATGTATCTTTATGTCTATAGAGGAGAGGATATGGGATTCCCTTTTATAAGTGAAGGGAGGGGAATTCCTGTAACTTCTTAAAGTATTAAATTAATATAAATTACTTTTCATGGTAAAATGGATCCATATTTACATAATTAGAATATATAATTATTATGTGTGTAAATACTCTCATAAAATAAATTTTCGACAAATTTAGGTGATGTTTTCACCCTTATCTATTTGTTTTAACCCCCCCCCCCCATTTAACCCTTTTAACAATTACCATGGTATCAATATTTTTTACTATTTAAGGGTCAAGAAAGCTACTATAAAAGGAAAAATCACCCATAAAATAGACCTTGGTTGATATTCTCAACCATATTACATTAAATTGGATGAATATAGTATTTTTATAAATAAAAATCATTTAATAAAATATTTTTTATTATGAAATATCGTTAATATCATTTTTGGAAAGACATAAAATATTATAATATAATATATGTATAAATCATGTAAAATGGTTTAAAAAATGACATGTATTAAAATATATGAGAATATGGTCTTAATATAATTATTAAATAAAATTTTTAAAGGTTTAGATATCATTTTTAACCTTATCTTTTGTATTAACCCCTTGGTTAACCAATTTTAACCATAACCATGGTAATGACATTTTCAATATCAAAGGGTTATAGTTTTACTTATAAGGTGAAAATTTAATCATAAATGGAAAATTGAAAAAATTATTGAACATTTATAATCCTAATTTTCTTCTTTAATCTTTTTTATTATCTACAAATAATTTAATAAAATATATTTAACATAAAATATTATAAATGTCATTTTAATAACTATTAACATAATTTGACTATGAAAACAATATTAAAGAAATTTAATTATATTATAAACCTTTAACATATCAATAATATAAAATATTTATCTAAAAAACTCATGATACACTTTAAATCACCCAAAAAAAATATTACATTGAGAGTTTTAAAAAAAATTTACTCGATTTTTCTACTATTTTCAGAAACACTATGTTGGTGTTGCATAAGAAATTAAGGTAATTATATTATAAAAAAGAATTAAAAATAAATTAATTTAATAAATATAAATTAATTAATTTCATTATAAAAATTTATATTCATTAAAACATTATAATTACTCACATCTATGTCAGGTAAACTTATTTAATATGTTATTGTTACTTCTCTGGCCTTGCACAAGCATTGCACAAGAATTTTGTTAAGTCACTTATCATATAACTCAAAAATGCATATCTATACATAAAAATAATCGATAATAATTGATACATATAAAATAATTTTTTCATACACTTATCACTTCTCAAAAATTATCTTTAGCACAATATATTGGACCTTTTTAGTGTTACACAAGCACTTTGTCAGCACTGAAAATGATTTTTCATATTTATCATGAAATAAATTCTAATAAATATTTTTTTATATTATTTATGTCTAATATTTTATGATATTAAAATAAATGATTCATTAAGTATTTTTATTTAATTTTTATATCACACTTATGTCCTAGATATATCATTAATTATATTATATTCCATAAAAAATGTATTTTTTTTATTATTCACCAACACTTTTACTTATTTAGAAAAAAATATAAAAAATTAATCCTAGGATAAATTCTACTTTTTCAATCCAAAAATTAATAATATTTCATTAAATCAAATTCCTAAAATTATTAGAAATTACTTTTAATATAATGGCATAAAATAGAACGAAAAACATTTTTTAGAAAAAAATCATTTTTAAGCCTAAAAGTGAACTTATACTAGAATCAAGTACAATGTTGATTCTTATTTAATTAATTAAATTAATTATAAATAGAGGATATATTTATTAATTAAATATAAAATTAAAATAATAACGATATATTTGAATGAAAATAAATTATTTTCTTATAAAAAATGTAAAAAAATGATTTTTTCACTATTAGCTAAAAATCGATCTTTTTTTTTGAAAAAAACCTAAATTTTAAACCTAATATAATTTTAATGGGATTATTTGAAAAATTAATTTAATATTATCAAATAAATGTTATAAAATTTCATGAAAATAATTATAAAGTTTGATCAAAATAATAAATAATTATGTTTTAAAGAAAACACATTTTTGGAGAATAAAATGACTTTTATAAAAATTGATCACTTATTTCCCGAAAATTAGTTAAAATATCAGGATACTACATTATCCCCCTCCCCCAATAAAAAATTTAATTCTCTCAATTTTAACTTAATATTAGTAATAAAGGGTTTTAAATTAGAAAATACCTTTTTTGAAATCTCACATCGAAAAAGGGGTTAATAAAAATTCCTATTGAAAAGAGGGAAAGGGGGATATTAAGGTCAATTGAAATAACACATAACTAAGTTTCCAAATATAATAACATAAGTGGGGGTGAACATATAAACACAAATGGAAAATAATATCTAAATAATTATGGGGACTGATAAATATCATTTATCACAATAAATTGAATGATCACGAGAATGTTAATGACCACAAAACCATAAACAAAAGAGTTATGAAAACAAAATTCGATTCACCAAAAAAGAAGGTAATAGGACAAAATTTTGTTTCAAGAAAATTGTCCTAGAGTTGATTAATTTTTTTACTTTATTGAATAAGAAAATAAGGAAATATACTTACATGACAAGTATAATTTTATCATTTAACCAATTTCCACCACAATATTGTCTTTTTTTATAAATTATTATTATTTAAGATGAATTTTTAATGACTAAAAAACAAAAAAAAAAACTTCTAGTAGAGGGCATAATTCCATAAAAGGATAAAAATATATTCCTTATATCTTTAGATTCTAACAAAAACAAAAATGATTTACATAAGGTAAGATAATTCCCAAAATTAAAAACCCTTCATATGAATAAATAATATATAAATATCCAAAATATGATAATAACATCAATGGTTAAATGTAGATCATTCTACAAATAAATAACCCTATATCTATATTATCCTTAATAACCTCAGCATTAAATAATATCTAAAACTCAAAGTTTGTCTCATACATTAATGCTTATATATCCAAAAAATGCAATAGCATTCTTTCGATATAATCATTCATGTTAAAACACGTTATATAACTAAGGGATACTTATACCTTAACCAAATAAAACATCTACCAAAATGTCATTAATCAATTCAAAATCGCACCACTGAAAACCTATAAAGGGGTGTATAAAATTTTGAACTTATGATTAACCTTAAACATATAAACCCATGGTGGTATTTGTAAATCTTAATTTAACATCACATGAAAGCATCATAATCTCCAATTTTGTCAAACACCTACCCCAATACCAACTGTAAAAACCCAAACCCACACTCCCAAATCTGTTTCTAGAACATAATATTTACATTTATAGATATAATACCAATAAATTTCACCAAATTTAAAACATTTAAAAAATACAATATAAAAATTAAATATTGGATAACATTCATACCCAAGGACCTTTTAGGTTTATAGTTTTAGAGAATTAGGATAAAATCTTATATAACAATATCCATGACTTCAAGTGAGTATTTTTTCCACTACACCCATCTTTTCCTATTCTATATTATGTCTTCAACATCTCCCATAAAATTCTTTACACATGAAACCTTTCTAGACAAAAATAATTTAACATCCTTACTTATAACATATGGAAAAGGAAACATATTATGGTTGAGTTTAAATTCATAGTAAGGGTAAACATAAGCATGAATAGTTGAATGCTAACAGTGAGAATAAACAATCATAAGAGTATGATAACAATAAAAAAGTGCTTGAGAATAACATAAAACAACTCATACCCATAAAATCTTGGATCATTAAATATGTTACAAGGAATATATCTCTAAAAAATTCTAGAGTCACAGGAATCAATAATCATGATCCATGTGATGTGAATATTGATCAATGGAAACATTGAAAACCCCTAATAAGAATAAATAAAATGTGTTGGTATCCTGGTACATTATTTTCATAACACGTTCCATATATAACTAAAACCCAGTTAAATATATAGTATAAACCACCTCATTAAATCTCTCCTTATTTACTTTGAATAATTGTAACATTACCCAATTTGGTAGAGATATATATTAGTTTCACCCATTTGTATAGGCTACATCGGGCTTACGTATTTTTATAAGCTGTATTAAGATCACCTACATAAAAAGCTATATCGGGCACACTCATTCGTATAAGAAGTATCAGGATCACTTAGAATCATAAATAATATAAATGTACCATTCCTGAATAAAACATTTATAACCTTTCACTTTTCAATATAACATCCTTTAAAACACCTATCATTTCTTTAAATATTGGTTAACCTGTGGAAAATAAATGGGTTTCATGAAAATCTATTTAAAATAATATTTGAAAACCATGTAGAGGAAGATTTATGGTATAATTATTTCATAATACTAGTGAAGTATAGGAATTAATAAATGATGATGATATAGATGAAAATACCTTCAAAAGAACATTTTAAAAATGCTTTAAAAATAAGGGAAAATACCCCTTTTGGGAAATATTTGATAAAAAATTACAATATATTGGGAAAAATATTTTAATTGAAAATAACCATGGAAATTTATAAAGTAATATTAAAATAAATATATGGTCATGATATTGGGAAAATCCATTCATGTCATAAATGTTAAAAATAATCATTCATTTCATACTTTTGTAAAGAGAGTCAAAAGTGACTCATGGGGAAAACATTAAGTAATTTTTTTAAAAAAACTTTTAAAATAAGGCCAATGATCATGTGAAATATATTTAATAAATAATTTATGTTTCAATATAACATTCTTGAAAACCTTTTCAAAAATATTGATATAAATGAGAGTGATTCTCAATAAAAAAAAGATACAAGGTCAGTATCAATTAGAAAACAAATTATTGATGTTTATTTAATAAACAGAAATGAAAACTAAAAATTTCAAACATAACCAAAACTAGAAGATAATAAAATATATATTGTTCAATAAAATAAGAGAATCTAATTTCCCCCAATGGAACCATGAACATATACAATCCTTAAAAGAAATTAAATTGTAACATAAAGCCTTTACCACTTTGGTAAATTTAAAAATAAATATTAATTAAAATAATAAATATGATATTTATCTATAAATACCATTAATTTGATGATGTAATGTGCAAAAATTCATTCATAATGTCTTAATAACACAATATAATGAAATCATGGTGCATGATAAGAAACATGTCTTAGGATAATGAGATCGAGACAAAGAAGAACCCTGAAAAGATCATAAATCTTGAAGTAATAATTAATCCATGATATGATTATGTACACATATTTAAATCCACATAAATATGTAATAATAAAATTATATATCAATTCATACATAATATCAATTCAATGATAAATATTTATAACCCAATGAAAGGAAATTGAGTTAAGAAACCCCTTACCACTTAGAAAATTTAATGTCAAATCTCCTTGGATGGAATAATTTTAATTGCCTATTAAAATACTATTAATTATGATGTATTAATTATATAACATGTATAAGTGTTGTATATACACTATATAAAATAAATTAGGAGTAAAACATTAAAACATGTCTCAATGAAAGGAAATTGAGATGAAATCCCTTAACCCAAGATTAGACATTTCATCTATGTACATTAACTCATGTTTAATAAATAGATATAAATTATTTATTTCTTTAAGATCATTTTATAGGTTTATTAATTTTTCATTGAACCACTTTTTCGTTTATCTAAATGACATATTTAATTACTTAATCAGTTTTATCCACGTCAAGTGTTTTGAAGATGTTTAGTTCATAAATTCATATTGACTTCAATGTGTTGACTATCGTCAAATGGGTCATTATTCCGTTATCTCTAGAATAATATTCATGAAAAAATTATAATTTTAATATATTAATTATACTTTTAAAACCTACCATGAAATATAGATATGAAAAATTAACTACATTACAATCATGGAGATGGTAGGTCAAACATATGCATGAGTAACATTTCCATTTTTCAATGTTCGTGGTTTAAGGAAGGTAAGTATTATTTTATATTTCTTGAATAATGATTATATCATAAATATAATGTTATTTCTTTAAATTCACTTATATATAAAATCCATGTTATGTGGTCATGAAAAACGAATTACAATGCTTTGCGGCGATGGTAATCTACACGTACGCACAAATGACATTCTCAGTTATGAATGGATGGAAAGATAACAAATATATGATATATTATACTTAAAGAATAGTAATTATTTCATGAATGTATTATATATACAATAAATCCATCATTATATACATCCATATGAGGTTACGATAGAAAACAAATTACATTGGTACGCGTCATACACATGAACGATGGATTCATTTCCCATTTGATGGAAGAAGGAGAATGAAAAGGGTTATTCCATTAACATAAAAAATAACATTATATTTAAGATAATTTTTTATTATTTTTTCATATTTTGAAGAACATTTTAAGGAGGTATAATAATAAATGAATCTAAAAAAATTGGTTAAAAGTTACACCTTTTCCCTATAAGGTTGGTATTCTTCCAAAAATAAGACCTATGAAATGTGTGGAGGAACTTTAGTAAGGTATTTGAGGAGGTATATTTCAAACCAAATGAATATTTAAGTGATAATAGGAGAGGAGAGGTGGTTACTTTTATAATTGATGGGAGGGTAATTCTCAGAATTTTTTAAATTATTAAATTAATATAAATTAATTTTCAAATAAAAATGTATCCAAATAAATTTAATTTTAATATAGGATGGTGATGTTTCAAAATAATCTTATAAAATAATATTTGGACATTTTTAGGTGATTTTTTCACTATTATATCTTTGTTTTAACTTCTCGTTAAACCTTATGGAAATTATCATAATATCAATGTTCTTACTCTTTAGGGGTCATGAAAGTTGCATGAATTGACCATGGTTGATATTTTCAACTGTACCCCATTAACTTTCCAAAATATAGTATTTTTAATATTTTAAATTTATTTAATAAAAAAATTATATTATAAAATATCATTAATGTCATTTTTAAAAATACATGAAATATTATCATATAATACCTGTATAAGTCATGTAAAGTGGTTACAAAATGAAATTAATTAAAATATATAAAGTATATGGTCTTAAAATAATTATCCAATCAAATGTTGATGGGTTTGGATATTATTTTAAACCTTATCTTTTGGATTAACCCCTTGGTTAACCAATTTTAACCTTTACCATGGTAATGACTTTTCCAATATAAAAGGGTTATAATTTTACTAATAAGATAAAATTTGGATAATAAATAGACAAGTGATGATATTTTTTTTACGATTTCTCATCCTAATTTTCCTCCTTCAAGTTATTTTTTTAGAAAAATTAATAAAATATATTTAACATAAAGTCCAATTAATTTAACTTTAAGAACTATTCACATAATTTTGACTTTTAAAGAAACAATAAAGAAATATAATTCGAATATAAACCATTAAAACATCTATAATATGTAATATTTCTATAAAAACTTCTTGTTATATTTTAAATCATCCAAAAAATATTACTTTTAATGTTTTTAGAATCAATTACTAGATTTTTATACTGTTTTTACAGGCACAATGTTGGCATTGCATAATCTTTTTACGTAATTATATCATCAATAAAAGTTAAAAATATATTAACATTAAAAAAATTAATTAATTAAATTCAATTAAAAATTCTAAATTTGTTAAAAATTTATATTTACTTACATCAATGTCATGAAAACCTATTTAATATGTGATTTTGATTTCTCTGACCTTATGCAAGAATTGCACAAGAACTTGGTTATGTAACTTTTTTATAACTAAAAAATTAATATCTATCCATAAAAATAATAAATAATACTATATATTTATTAAAAAATTATATAAAGGACATCTTTATTCTCAAATATTATCGTTAGTACACTAAATTTGACTTTTATAATGTTGCACATACACTACATTGGCAATGAAAATAATTTTCATATTTATTATAAAATAATTTATAATTTAAATTTTTTTTATTGTTTCTTTATGATATTTTTATTATGATATAATAAATAAGTTTTTGCATAATATTATTAAATTTTTATACCATATTTATGCCTTAGAGTTATCATAAAACATACCATATTTAATAAAAACTATAATTTTACTATTCACAAAAAAAGTACTTTAGAGAAATATAAAAAATTCATCCAAGGATAAATTTGACTTTTTTAATCCAAAATGTAATTTTATTTCATAAAATTAAATTCCTATAAGTTAAATAAATTAATTTTAATATAAATGTGTAAAATGAAGTGAAAAGAAGTTTTTAGATAAATGCATTTTTAAGCCCAACAAATGACAAAAATCTTGTATAATGTTGATTACTATGTAATTAATTAGATTATTTATAGAAAAATACATATTTTAATATAATATAAAACACAAATCATAATGAGTCATTTAAAAGAAAATAAATGATATTTTTACAAAAAAACGTTATTTTCACTATTCACTAGAAATTCAATCTTTTCAAAAAAATCCTGAAATATCACCTTAAGATGATTTTTATATGATTATTTAAAAAAATGACTTTAATTATATAATATAAATTTTCTAAATTTCATAGAAATTAATTATAATATTTTCTCACATAAATAAATACAAATTATTATTGGAAAAAATGCAATTTTTGAAAGTAAAATGTCTTTACTAAAAATTTAGTATTTATTTCATACGAATTAATAAATACATTTTTATTGAGTATGACATTTATACATATATTTCATAATGTGTTTAATCTGATTAATATCCTCTAATTTAATGTCTAGTTTATAACTATAACATTTAAATAATAATATTTCATGATTTGATTATGCTCGATGTTGTGTGTTTTATATTCTATAAAACATAGTATTCTTATAAAATATTAGGATATTGCATTATCCCCCCCTTAAATAAATTTAATCCTCAAATTTGAACTTTATCCTGGTAATCAATGATTTTACACTTGAAAATACCTTTCTTAAAATCCCACATAATAATAACAATTAATAAAAATACCTTTTGAAAACAAGGAAAGAGAAATATTAATTTCATCTGGAATAAAACCTAACTAGGTTTCCAAATAAGAGGACATTAGTGAGGATTGAAAATTTGGGAATTGAGGTAAATTAATGTCTAAATAATTATAGAGTGACATAGATCATTGATCACAAGAAAGATAATTATCATAGGAAAGTTTGTGGCCACAAAACCATAAACCAAAGATATTTGAAAAGACCATTAATTCATGATAAAAAGGTAATAGGATAACATTTGTTTCAAGATAATTTTCCTAGAGTTGATGAATTCAAATACTATATAGACTAAGAAAAAATGGAAATATACTTGAAATATAAAATTTCATCATTTAATCAATTTCCACCACAATCACATATTTTGTTCCAAATGATGGGTATTCAAGGTGGATTTTTCATTCCGGAAGCACTAAAATCAACTTCTAAGGGATCACATAGTTCCACAAAAGGATAAAAATATATTCATCAAATCTTTATACTTTCACAAACACCAAAAATAGTTATCACAAGGTAAGATAATACCCAAGATTAATATACCATCATATGAATAAATAATACATTAATCTCCAAAATTAGAAAATAGGTAAAACATAGATCATTCCATAAATAAATAACCCTACATCCCTACTAACCTTAATAACGTCAACATTAAATCATTTTTTATTGTCAAAGGTTTTTTAACAATTTCCATATCTTATCCTTAAAAATTCAATATAATTCTTCCAAAATAATAAGTAATATTAAGACACATGATATACCTAAGGGTTACTTGTTCCTTAACTAAATAAAATTTCTCCCAAAATATAGTTAATCACTTGAAATTTCCATCACTTAAAACCTAAAAATGGATTTCTAGGACTTTGAACTTATGATTAACCTTAAACTTATAACCCCGTGTTGTAATCCATAACTCTTAAGTTAACCTCAGATGAAAATATCCAAATCTCTAAAGTTGTCTAAACCTTGATCTGATACCAACTATAAGGTCTGAAACACACACTCTCAGATCTGGTGATAAAAATAAATCTTAACATTTCTATCTATAATACCAATAAATATGACACAATAGTAACTATCCAAAAATTATAACATAGAAATTAAATATTGTATCACTTATATACCCTGGTATATTTTAGGTTTAATGTTTTAAAAAATTATAGAAAACTCTTAAAAAACAATACCCACGACTTCAAGTGAGTATTTTTTTACAATATACCTAGATATTATTATTCCATATTAAGTATTCAAAATCGCCTATAAAATTATTCATATATTAAACCTTTATAGACAAAAATAATTTAAAAAAATTCTTCATAACCTGGGTAAAAGGAAACATATAAAGGGTGATATCAAATGCTCAGTAAGGGTAAACATGATCCTTAAAAATTAAACGACATAATTGATCCTATAATTCGCATAAAAGTATGATTACATAATCAAAGTGCATGATCAAAACATAAAAGAACAAAATTCCATAATAACCTAGATCATTAAACATGTGACATAATAGATAGATCTAACAAAGGAAAGAGTCATATTAATCAATAATAATGAGACCCATGATGTCAACCATGGTCAAATGAAACATTAAAAACCCATAGAAAGCATAAAGAAAACAAGTTGGTGTCTTGGGATGTTATCTTCATTACCTATGTTAGAAATAACTAGAGCCTATTAAAATACATAGGAGAAACCAGCCTATATTACTCCATTATTATTAAATTTAATGATAAGGAACATTACCCAATGTGTTGCATAATTATATCTAGCCCACCCATTCATATATTCTCTTTTAGGCTCACCTACTCATATAAGCTATATCGTGCTCACCCACACATATAAGATGTATCAGTATCACCCATTAATATAAGTTGTATCAGTATCACCCATCATCATTAAAATTTCCCAAGTACCATTCATGAATGAATCTTTTTTAGGTGTTCACTTTCCAACATAACACACTTTAAAATAACCATCATTCCTTTATTCAATGGCTTACTCATGAAAAATAAATGGTTCCATGATAATCTCTCTAAATCAATCATTGTAATAAATCTATAAAGAATAATACGGATTATAACATTAGATCATAATAACAATGAAGTAGAGGAATTATTAAAAAATGATGGCATAGATGGAAAGACCATTAAAATGTAATTTAAAACATTTCTTTGAAAAAAAGGGAGAATACCCCATCTTGGGTAATATTTTATAAAAAATTACCAAATATTTGGAAAAATATTTTATTTGAAAATATCCAGGGAAAATTATGATTTCAGAAAAAATAATGATCAGATGGTAGGAAAATCCATTCATGTCATAAATGTTAAAAATAAACTTTTTTTAAAAAATTTGTAAAGAGAGAAAAAAGTGACCCATGCAGACACTGTTAAGAAATTTCCTATTAAAACATTTAAAATAAGGTCAAACATAATGTACGATATATTTAGTAAATCATTTATGTTTATAAACTAACATTTTTTTAAAACACTTCAGAAAATATGGATATTGAAGAGAAACATTCCTAATCTAAAATTTGATACAAGATCGGTATCACTTACAAAAAAATTATTGATTTTTCTTTATCAATAAGGGAGGAAATAAAAATTAAACGTTAAAACAAAATTCATAGCTAGAAGGGAAAAATATATGTGGTTCAATAAAATAATATCATATGATTTCCCCCAAAGGATCCTTGAACAGAAAAAACTTTGAAAAGAAATGATATTATAACATAAACCCTTTACTGCTCTGGTAACATTAAAAATAAAAATTCATTAAATGAAATAATATGATATGGATCTATAAATCCATTAAATTTCAGGAAGTAATATTTCAAAATTCATTCATGAGGTAGTATGTACACCATATATGGAAATCAGGGTGCTTGACAAGAAACATGTCTCGAGAAAATGAGATTGAGACAAAGGAAACCCTTACAAAGATCATATATTTCAAAGTGATAATTAATCTTTAAAGTGATTATGTGCACAAATTTAAATAAAAATAAATCAAGTTCAAATTTAGAATAAAATAATTTTGAGATCAATTCAAAGATAATCAGGGCATAATAATGTCAGTGAAGAAGATTTATAACCTAATGAAAGGAAATTGAGTTAAGAAACACCATACCAATTTGAAGTATTCATGTAAAATCCCATGGTATAAAATACTTTTAATTTCATATTAAAATATCATTAAGTTTTAAGGATTAATTATATAACATTTAAAAGGGTCGTATATGAAAAGACCCAACCAGGATGGATGTATCACTCAGAGGGGGAGGGTATGAATTAGTGATACCTTTTTCTTTTAATTTTCCATTATTTTGAATAAACCTTCACCTCCTGTTATATATTTATCACTTTTCTAAAATCAAAACAATCACATATCCATATGAACACATGTATTTACAAGGATCACTAATAAATAAGAGTAGATACATCCATATAATGGTTTTGAAATAATATAATACCACAAAATCCACTATAAAAATCCTTTTATGTGGATACATCAAGTAGGATATACCCTTAAACTTGTGTAGCACTGTGATAAATATAATGGTTCGTGTGATTATTTTAGGATGAATAGTTTTAAAAAATGTGTAACAAGTTATGAAACATTTACCAGTTGGTTCAAAACATATTCTTGTGATTCCTTATCAACTTTCACTTTTGTAATACTTCAAAACACACTTCTTCACTTTCCTACATAGTAGTAGGTAGAAACACCCTTTCTAAAATTTGTTCAAAAATTCAGTCTAATTGTTCAGTCCAATTACTATGTACGATACATAATTTTGAAAAATAGATAAAAAAATAATTCCCTAGTAATAATTCTAAACCACTTCAAACTTTCCCTAAAAAATTGTGTCTTGTGGCTCAGTCTGATCTCGTAACTCTTTCTTCTTCTTCTTCTTTGGTCCAAAAAAAATTATCAAGATAACTCTATCTGTAAAATTATTATTTCTATACAAAACATTCAGTGATATATCTATATCTTCACACATGAAAAATACAATCATTATAAAGTACAATGTACTTCCTTTTATTTTTAGGAAATCCAAAAGTGGTATGTGTAGGAAACCAGTTTCACTTTCCCACTCAACCAAATTTCCAGAATCCTGAATTTCATTTATATTTCAACTTCATCTTTGACTCTTTTAGTGCTTCTAATCTCTTCTTGATTCTTCTCTTACTATATCTAATCTCCTCACAACTTCAACTATCATTGGCATTTCTAACTATTCTTCAGTTGGATAAAAATGGTCATTATGATGAATTTCTTTATTATGATGAAAACATATGGTCACTATAATTGTTTTTACCCAATTGGTAATAAATAAGAATTGATGATTTCCCATTACGATTCTCTATACTGACTAAAAAAACTCATTTTGATTCTCTATTCCAACTGAGGTACATTAGATTCTTCTGCCATAAATATAGTTACAACTTCTAAAGATTCTATCACCCCTTGGAAAAACATTTTCATCAACTTGAAAATCCATTTTATAACACTTTGACAATAGATTCACAAAATTTCACTTTTTCTACAATTATCCAAAGCTTCCTCATATTGTGTCTAATAAAGTTCATCATTCAATGCTTTTTCATGTCATTATGTGTCTGATGAGTCGGTCCCTGATTCCTTCTGAAAAATTGGTTTCAAGGATCATCTAATGACTATTAACCCACTTAAGAAAGAAACAACACTTTTTTTATTTTAATCTTGACCTAAATGAAACAAAAATAAATAGTATTTCTTTAACTCTTGACCCACTTAAAAATAAATCAACCTAATAAAAATGGTTGACTATATTTTTGAACAACATCCGGTTAATCAGTCTCTAAATATTCTCATGCATCGGTCCAAAAAATCTATACTTACTAATTTTCATCAATAAACTTATATTCCTCTAATAGAAATCTTTCTAAAATTCTATTTATATACCATTACTGTGTCTGTTGGATCATTGTCAGAATTCCTCTGTTGAATCAGTGGAACACCACGTCAGATGAACCAGTGT